>JAZHYW010060910.1:0-213272 GCA_037355805.1 Ixodes ricinus
TCAGGTATGCATAAAACAACGAGGTAGAGGGGCTTAGAGCGATAAACCGGGGTTCAGGTCTGCACTCGAAAGTGACCCCCATATGGCCGCTGCCACTGTACGCAAAGTTTACCACTCGTCACGTGACCAAACAAAATACGTGACGTCACAGGAAAGATTGCAGCGCCCAGGCAGCGGCTTGGCTCCCAGCTGGGCCGGAGCTTGTCGAATGCTTTGTTCGTTGTCGTTCGTCTCGGCGAGTTGATTTCAGAGGCGGAAGTCTTCATCGAAGTTAAAAAATGTCGCGATTAAGAAACCATTTCGTTCCCAATCTTTTTCAAAAAAAATATTTCAGTTCTGTTGACAAACATAAGAAGTATTGTTCGCAACCGCGATGACTTGTCCTCCGTCATTGACGCGGCGTCGGGTGACGTTGTTATTATTACAGAAACTTGGCTTTCGAGTGTTATTCGCGATAATGAAATTTTTTATTGTGTTCAGTGTTCCTTTCTTTTTTTTTTCTTTTAGCATTCTTATTTATTATTTATTTATTATTTATTTATTTTTTCTGAACGAAAACATACAGATACATACGGGCCCGCAAAAGCACGAGGGTGCTTGTGGGCGGGTCCCGACAGCCAACAGAAGTCAAAATTATACAATATCAAAATGCAACTGCACATGCAACCGCACACATATTAAAACATAACAAAGTCTGCACTGAGACGCGCACTGAACTAGTTAGAATGAGTAAGACACCAATATTTTAGGCATCTTTTAACAACACTGAATGACTGTAAACAAAATAGATCGTCAGGTAATTTATTAAAAAAGTATGGGACATAAAATGATCTTACTCTTTTTCCGTAATTCGTAAAAATCCTAGGCTGGACAAACCGCTCTGTTTTCCTTAGTGTTCTTTGCTTTTTTAATGGTACCTTGAATGTGTCATTATAATAATGTTTTAGACAAACTACATAGATGTGCAGTCGTTCAATGGAAAGAATTAGAAGAGACCTCATTCTTAAATCAGTATCTACACCGCTCCACCTTGTTCTGTACGCAATATTTTTGGACACATTGTGTAGAATATTATCTAATTTTGTTTTCTTGTAATTTGAACATGCTTCATATATCGTTATACCATAACGGAGCACCGATTCACCTAACGCTTGGTACACCTTCATCCGTAAACTTACGTCAGATACCATACGCAGATGAAACAAGTATGCGGAAACCACGCGAAGACGCTTCGCAAGGTAGTCTATGTGGACGCCCCAGTTTAAAAATTCGTCGAAAAAAGACCTAAATACTTTACAGATGACACATATTCTAAAGGTGTGCATTCACAGTCTCTGCAGTCAGACTCATGTAGCATTAAAGGCGTAGACAAATTGAATACTTTGTGAGGATTATGAAAATGCATTAGTTTCGTTTTGTCCGCGTTAACTAAAATTTGGTTAGCTCTGAACCAAGCCATCAACCCATGTATATCGCGTTGAAAATACGATAACGCTGTGGCTTCGTCATTACTTGCAAAAACCAGAACAGTGTCATCCGCGTACTGATATACCGTCGAAGAAAATGGTAGACTGCCAAGATCATTTACATAAATATTAAAAAGAAGAGGACCGAGAATGGAACCTTGATGGACGCCCGTACTAATTGGCAATAAATCGCTTTTAACGTCACAAATGCTTACCATTTGATGACGGGCCGAGAGGTAGTCAGTTAAAAATTCCCCTAAAGCCCTAAAATTCCCCTAAAGCCAATGCGTAGTAATTTCTTTATCAGTATTTTGTGGTTAATTGAATCAAATGCCTTTGTTAGATCCAGGAAGAGAGCTAACACAAAGTTGTTGTTATCTATGTTCTTGTGGATATGGTCAGAGAGATCTTCCAATAACGTAATTGTTCCTCTATTTTGCCTAAACCCATACTGGGATGGGTATAACAGGGAGTATTTCTCACAGAATGAAGTCATTATGTTGAAAACGAACTTTTCCAGTATCAATGAAATCACGGGCAGGATAGAAATTGGTCTGTAATTTGAAATGACTTTACGGCTACCTTTTTTATAGATGGGCCGCACGACCGCGATCTTCAGGCCGTTGGGGATCTGACCAGTAGAAAGGCACGAATTGATTATCTTCAGAAGTACGTGCTTTAGGTGCTCAAAATTTGCCGATATATCTCTTAGGCGAATCCTATCAGCTCCTGGTGATTTGCCTGGAGCCATACTCTTGATAATCTTCACTAAGTCATCCTCTGTCATCTGTGTTAAATAAGCCGAGTTTCCGCACCCACTAACGGGGCTGGGTGCAAAGTCCGGAACACCCCTCATTTGGGAGTGAAGATCTGACACGCTACGGACAAAAGTAGTATTAAATTTGTTACTTAGTGAATTCAAATCAGTATCACTAAACGCTTTCTTAATTGTTTCATCTATGCTTTCTTTTTTCTTGTGGCCTGTTAGTTCCTGCACAGTTTGCCACGTTTTCTTCTGATTTTTTTGGTTTTGCTGCAAACGAGTGCTATAGTGCCTTTTCTTTGCTAGTCTATAGGTTTTATCCTGTGACCGAACTGAGAGGCGGGGGGGGGTGCTAATCGCAGTGAATGTAAACTTGGAATGTTACCAAATAAGCATTAACACCCAGCTTGAACTGGTTTGCGTGCGTTTAATCTTTGTCCATATAAATGTTATTTTGTGTGCCTGTTATCGTCCGCCTAATGCGTCCACAACTCTTTGTTCTGCCCTGCATGATGCGTTATGCACAATACATCTAGGTTTCCGTTTTTACCTTTATTTTTACCGGCGATTTCAATTTGCCCCTGATCGACTGGTCAAGAGCATTCCCAACTACCACTTGCAATTCTGCAATTTACTCTGATTTCCTCAATCTTTGCTTGGATTTTTCATTAACACAACTTGTTACCGAACCTACTAGAGTCACCGTGTCTTCGGCCACTGTACTAGATCTCATTTTCTCCTCTGACTCAAACCTTGCCTCTTCCATATCCTACTTACCGGGTATTAGCTATCACTCCATTATACATTTCTCGTTACTTACACCAATGTCTGATGCTAGTAAGTCAACAAAACGTTTCTTTGGCTATAGTAAAGCAAATTTTGGTGCCATAAATAACGAATTAGCTGGCTTCCTTGACGAATTCCTTCCTAATTTTTTTGATCGCTCAGTTGAAAGCAATTGGTCCATATTTAAAAATAAATTAGTATCTCTAATTACCTTTTTAATTCCATAGAGGTCCATCAAAACAAATGTATTGTCTCCATGGATAATGTAACACTTAAGCGCCTTAACAACAAAAAGAAAAGTTTGTTCCGTTCTGCAAAGCTTTCTTGTAGTGATGCGCATCGGGGAATTTATTACGCAGCTGAGGATGCTTATAAGCTAGCCATCAAGGACGCTAAACTAACATTTTTTAATGTGACCTTACCCTCCATGTTACTTGACAGTGCTAAACATTTTTGGCGTGTTATGAATGGAAACAAAACGAATGATATCTCGCTCACTAATAGTGGTGTTGTTATTCCAAATGACCATTGTTCCTCCATTTTAAATGACATTTTTGTAAAAGCGTTCTGTGTCGATGATGATTGCTCCCACACTGTGTACCTAATTATAATTTTTTGCCTTTGGATACATTTGTAATTGAGTATGACGGAGTTGTAAAGTTATTTGATAACTTAAAAACATCTTCGTCTTTTGGAGTTGATAATGTCACCTCCACACTCCTTGCGAATACTACAAATTATATCCCAATTTACCTTTTCAAAATTTTTTGAGCAATCTCTTGCATCTGGTGTATTGCCTGAGGAGTGGAAAATAGGGAAGGTGATTCCACTCCATAAACAAGGCGATAAACTGAGTCCTCTTAACTATCGCCCCATTTCCTTAATCAGCACACCTTGTAAACTTTTAGAGCATATAATATTCACTCATTTGGTTAACTACTTGGACTCTAATTCCTTCTTTTTCTCCATCCCAACATGGCTTTCGTAAATCCCTTTCATGTGAGACTCAACTACTGACCTTCACTAATGATGTGCTTTCCATACTTGACCGTGGATTCCTGTTTGACTGTGTTTTTTTTAGATTTCTGCAAAGCTTTCGACAAAGTTCCTCATAAACGTTTACTCTTTAAACTCAGTCAACTCAATTCTCGATCCTAACGTGCTCTCTTGGATAACATGTTTTTTAACTAATCATTCTCAGTTCGTTCATGCTAACAATGTAAATTCTTCTATGAAACCTCTTACTTCTGGTGTTCCGCAAGGGTCTGTCTTGGGGCCCCTGTTGTTTTTAATTTACGGAAATGATTTACCACTGTGTGTATCATCATCTATTAGCCTTTTCGCTGATGATTGTGTAATTTATCGCGAAGTCACTAATACAACTGACATCACCCTTCTTCAAAATGACTTACAAGCTGTGGCTGATTGGTGTGATTTATGGCAAATGTCCCTTAATACTAACAAATGTAAAGCTATGAATATCTCCCGTCATATCACTATATCTTCTATTTACTCAATTTTTGAGATTCCTCTTGTAACTGTACCATGCTATATGTACCTTGAGTACACATCACTTCTAACATGTCCTGGAAAAATCATACTGACCACATTATCGCCAACGCTAACTCCATGCCTGGTTACCTAAAGAGAAACTTTAGGTTAGCCCCAGTGTCCCTAAAACTACTAATGTATAAAACCCTTGTTCGTTCCAAACTAGACTATGCCGCAGAAATCTGGGATCCGGGTCGCTCAACTCTCGTGACTGATCTTGAAGCCCTAAAGAATCGCGGTGCCCGTTTTATATTTACTAACTATCATCGCACATCTAGTGTCTCAACTATGAAAACTAATTTATCATTTCCTGCTCTTTCATTACGCCGAAAAATATCTCGTTTGTGTCTTTTTTTATGAAATTTATCATTCCAATACTTTGCTAAAAAACAAACTAGTGTTAAATCCTGTTTACATCTCGCCGCGCGTAGATCATGAATTTAAAGTCGGAATTCCTCATTGCATTACATCAGCCTATTATAACACTTTTATTCCCAAAACATCTTCAGAGTGGAATCGCCTTCCCGCGCAATTAGTAGACATACCGTCCTCTGACTTGTTTAAAAGTGCGGTGACTGCCTACCTGTGTTAATATTTTTCTTTGCTTGTTTGCTTTGTTCTATACATTTCTTAACTTGTTTACAAATTGTTTTAACATTTTAGTGCTTGGCTTCTAGTGTTTGTATATTGTTTGTATTTCAGTTTTGTCTTGTTCCACTCCCCTCTGTAATGCCCCAGGGCCTTGAAGGTACTTATATAAATAAATGAATAAATATGAGGCTTAGTTGAAAGCGACTTTAGAGTTCAGCGTGGTGTCTCACGTAGGTATAACGTGAAAACACGGATGAACGGTGTGCATTTCGCTGGTGACCGACGAGGATATTGCCACGAAAGAGACAAGCGGAAGTTACTCGGACCTCGGATTGATTCGGATACCGCCAGGATAAATTTTAAGGCGAATATTCTGTGCTCTCGTCGACCATCGGAATTTTTGAGGTCTGCGGTGAAGCGTGTGCGATATATTTGGATACAGAGTTTAGCGACGGAAATTGCGTGAGTCGTGCTTGGCAGTGTGCGAAGAAACCCAATTTTCGTTTTTCTTGAACAGCCATACGAAATACCAATAAGCATCGTCATCTTCTGTTTTGGTTTTGTCAAACATGGCGTACGGCTCGTTCCTCGCGGCGGAGTTCTGACATTTTGGTGCCGAAAACCCGGGATGACAACGATATAGTCGCGACGGAATGACGACGGGGTATCCACCTCGCAACGAAACGACCCAAGGGACGCCGCAAGAGAACGAGCCCCAACGACGCTACCGACGTTATCACTCAACGAGGCCTAGTGACGTCGCAACGAAACGCGCCAAGAAAACGCGCCAAGGGACGCCGCAGGAGAACGAGCTCGAACGACGCTACCGACGTTATCACTCAACGAGCCAAGGGACGCCGCAGAGAGCGAGCTCCAGCGACGCTACCGACATTATCACTCAACGAGGCCTAGTGACGCCGCAACGAAACGAGCCAAGGGACGCCGCAAGAGAGCAAGCTCCAACGACGCTACCGACGTTATCGCTCAACGAGGCCTAGTGACGACGCAACGCCAGCAACGCCGCGAGACCCAGAGACGCCATGGAACGACTAAAGCAGAAGCGGACGGCTCTGAGGTCTCAAGTAACGCGACTGATCTCCGACATCGACGCAGCTATCGCAAGCCACTCCGACGAGCGAAGCCTCAGCGTATTATCGGTGAGGCTCAGTGAGTTGCGAACACAGCTGAGCAACGTGAACGCATCCATCGAACCACTGGTACCTGACGGAGACGTTGAGCAAAACTACGCCCGCACGATTGAATATGACGACAAGATCGTCACGTACATCGCCACCATCGCACAGGAGGTAGAGGAACTCCGACGAGCGAGGCCCAAGCCGGTACAACGCGGATTCACAACGACGGCGACGGACACGTTGCAACCTCTAAGGTGAAGCTGCCGAAACTGGAGCTTCAACGGTTTGGCGGTGCAGCTACCGATTGGCAACCCTTCTGGGAACAGTACAAGCAAGCCATACATGACAACGACAGCCTTTCTAACGCTGAGAAATTCTTGTACCTGCGGTCGGCGCTTACGGGAAAGGCAGCATCAGCGATAGCCGGCATTCAAGCAGCGGGAGAAAACTACGATACCGTCGTTGAGCTTCTCAGGGAGCGCTTCGGTCGGACTGACGTTCTCATTCAAGAACACCTCTCCCAACTACTTGATTTGCCAGCAGTACGACACTCGAGCGAGGTGAGCGGACTGCGACGTCTCTATGACCACTTGCAACGTAATATGGCCGCTCTCACTGCGCTCGGGGTTAAGAGCGACACTTACGGAGCTATGCTCTGCTCTGCGCTACTGAGAATGCTGCCGGGAGAGTTAGTCATTGACTACCACAAGTGTCGACGTCCTACGGACAAGGAAAACGACGGTATCAAAATAGAGAGCCTACAACGCTTCCTGAAGCTCGAAGTGGAGAGCCGTGAAGAGGCTCAACAAGTCCGTCAGCGAGAAGCCAAGAGTATGAGCCATACCAAGATGACAGAAGGCGGAAAGGCCTCTCTCAAGGGATCAGCCGCTTCTCTTTCCACAACTAGTCGCTCCAAGCAGACTGAACCGTGCGCATTCTGTGCCATGAAGAACCATGCTACACGAGATTGTCAGACATCAATTTCTCTGGAGGAGAAGAAGAAGATTTCGAGAAGCAGGACGATGTTTCCGGTGTTCGATCAAGGGACACACCTCCAGAGAATGTCGCAACAAAAGAATCGTGTGTGAAACATGCGGGCGAAGGCACATAACTCAAATGTGTGACCCATCCTGGAAGAAAAGTAAGAACACCGCAGCAGAGTTACACTCTTCGACTGGCAGGAAGAGCGATAAAACACCTGCTGCACTACTTCAAACAGCTCAGGTCTGGGCAGAAGGGAAACAGCAAAGAGCTCTCACGCGCATCCTTTTTGATGGAGGAAGCCAACGAACCTTTGTGATGGAAGAACTTTCACGTAAGCTGCGTCTCGAGGTTGTTGGTGAAGAAGACATTACTATCTACCCTTTTGGAGGAGCAGGAAACATCATCAAAGAAAAACGCAGAAGGGTACGAGTCTGGCTAAGGAGCCAGTACAGCCAAAAGAAGCACTGCCTAGAAGCTCTGGAGATACCAGAGATTTGCTCCGATCATCTTCTTCTACCTGAGAGTGTAGTGCAAGGAGTCCAAGTACAGATAGCTGAGCTGGCAGACGTCACCTTGCCACCAGCCCAGTTAACAAGACATGGCATCGACATTCTTATCGGTGCTGACTACTATTGGAGCTCTTGTCTCTGGTGAGGTCCAAAAAGTGCAAGGCGCTCTGGCCGCTGTCAAGACAGACTTTGGATGGACACTTCAAGGACCGATTCCCCACAGCGGTTTGACTGCCTCCTGTTCTACTGCAGCAGTTCTGAAAGCCAATGTGGGTGGAAGCACATACTCATTGTCTACCGAGCTCCGGTCATTTTGGGAGCTGGAAAGCATGGGCATCACCGATCCTAACCTCCCACAAAAGGAAGAGGAGAATGAAGTTGTCAGAGCGTTTACATCATCCATCAAGCTAACTACCAGACGGTACGAGGTGGCCTTACCTTGGAAGCCAATGAACATTCAGCTGGCAGACAATGAAGGAGTTGCAAGGAAGCGTCTGGTGAGCCTCATAAAGAAGTTGCTTCGGGACGATGTGATGCTGACTGAGTATGATAAGACAATTCGCCAGTATCTCCAGCAAGGATTTGCAGAAAAGATTTCACCGAGTGCAGACGAAGGCAGAGAACCGAGTGTACTACATGCCTCACCGTGCTGTGTTAGGACCTGACAGCCTCTCAACCAAGGTCAGAGTCGTGTTTGATGCGTCATCAAGAGAACCAGGGTGTCTGTCTCTGAATGACGCACTAGAGCCAGGACCAAACCTGAATCCAGACCTCCTAAAAGTGTTACTGAATTCTTGGATTCATCGTATCGGCCTCAGTGCCGACATTGAGAAGGCATTTCTACAGATATTACTGAGACTGGAAGATCGTGACGCTCTACGATTTTTCTGGTACGAACGAATGCCAACGAAGCAAGAGCCGAACCCGCCTGTAGAAGTTTGGAGGATGACAAGGGTTCCTTTCGGAGCGACCAGCAGCCCGTTCCTTCTCGCAGCCACGCTACGTCACCACTTGTCGGTAACAGAAGACTATCCAGAAACAACGAAATCACTAGCCGAAAGACTCTACGTCGATGATCTTATCACTAGAGCGAACACCCAGGAAGAGGCGGAACAGTTCTATCGACAAACATTACATGTCATGAAGCTAGCCAGAATGACAATGCGGAAGTGGAACACAAATGCTACAAAGCTACAGCAGCTGTTCAACGAGGAAGGAACCGGGTGTGTTTTAGATCAAGTAGAGTGCACCACCACTAGCGTCTCTCGAGTGTTAGGACTTGTCTGGAACAAGGACAGTGATTGCCTGGCGTTCTCCATGGGCCTGTTTTGGAATTCGTAGACCGGAACTGCAACACGAAACGATGCATTCTCCAGGCATCATCTCGCATTTATGACCCATTAGGACTCCTTTCCGTAGTCATAGTGGCAGCCAAGCTGATGTTCGAAACCCTCTGGGAACTGGGTGTCGACGGGGACGCGCCACTACCTGAAGAGGTTCAAACAAAATGGACGCAGTGGCACACAGCACTGCACCACATAACGAAGGTAACAGTTCTCCGACGGTGCCTTGAACTTTCCGAGGATGACCGAAACGAAGTCCACATCTTCACAGATGCCAGTCCCAAGGCTTATGGGGCTGTGGCGTACCTTCACACGCAGACTGCACCAACGAGGGTGACTTTGGTTTTGTTCAAGACCGGGGTGGCGCCGCTGAAGAAACTTTCTCTCCCAAGACTTGAATTGATGGGAATGGTGATAGGGGCACGACTAAAGGACTACCTTACTAGGTCGTTGAACCTTCAAGTAGCCAGCTGGTACCTCTGGACATACTCAACAATCGCACTACATTGGGTGCGAGGTTCTGCTCAACAGTGGAAGCCCTTTGTGGCCAATCGAGTATTGGAGATCCGACAGCTGACTGATCCAGAGCTTTGGAACCATTGCCCTGGACTAGAAACATTCGGCTGATCTGCTCACAAGAGGGGTGACACCCGAAGCACTCAAGTCGAGCGCGGCATGGTGGAACGGACCGCCATGGCTTACGGAGCCACCTGCTGCCTGGCCAACGCGTGAAGCGGGTGTTGATATGACCGCGGCAGATGAAGAGAAGAAACAAGTTCAGGTCCATAACGTAACACTAAAAGAAGAACTGTTTTTGCCTATGCAGCGCCACAGTTCCCTCTTGAAGCTTGTTCGAGTTGTTGCCTGGATACGACGATTTATACATAACTCTAGACATTCCAGCCCAAAACACGAGGGTTGTTTGACGACCGAAGAGGTAGCACAAGCTCAAACGTGTCTGATCCTGCAGGTTCAACAGGAGGCGTTTCCGAGGAGCTCCAATGCGTTCGACGCTCAGCACGTATGGAAAGCAACTCTCCGTTGCGGGACTTAAAAGCATACCTGGACAAGGACGGGGTGCTGAGGGTCGGAGGACGCCTCAGTAACGCTGACATGTGCGACAATGCAAAGCATCCCATCGTTCTTCCATCAAATCATCATTTTACCGAGCTTTTGACCAATGCCACGCATCGACGACTTCTCCATGCTGGTCCCCTTGAGACTCTGACAGAACTGCGGGAACAGTTCTGGGTCGTTCGAGGAAGACAGATGGTAAAAAAGGTGCTGAAGAAATGTGTGATCTGTGACCGTGTCAACAGCCGAGCGGCCACCGAGCCAGTTGCTCCACTTCCTCGAGACAGAGTAACCCAAGCCGCCCCCTTTGAGGTGACTGGTGTGGACTTCGCGGGACCGCTCAACACAAGAGATAAAGCCAACAACAAGAAGTCTTACATCCTCATTTTCACCTGTGCCGTTACCCGTGCCATTCACCTCGAACTAGTGACCGACATGTCCACCCCCGATTTTCTGATGGCCTTCAGACGATTCGTGTCAAGAAGAGGAGTGTGCCGAGTCATCTTTTCTGACAATGCAAAAACGTTTCAGCGTGCTTCAAGGGACCTGAAGAAACTGTGGACAACGTTGCGTGGAGAGGAGATGCAAGCCTACTTCGCTGATCGGCAGATACAGTGGAAGTTTATAATCGAGAGAGCTGCCTGGTGGGGTGGGTTCTGGAAGAGGATGGTCCGGTCGGTAAAGTCCTCGCTCAAGAAAGTTTTGGGTAACAGCTACTGCAACTTCGAAGAACTGACGACCGTCTTAACTGAAATTGAGGCTGTAATTAACTCTAGGCCTCTGACATACGTCTACACCGAAGCCACCGAAAAGGAACCACTCACCCCTTCCCATTTTCTGGTGGGAAAGCGTTTAACAGCACTTCCGACCAGCTCCAGTGCGGAGCCTGTGCCTCCCCTTGAAGGACAATATAACAGGCGGTGGCGTTACCGTCAAAAGATGGCAGATCATTTTTGGCGTAGATGGAAGAGGGAATACTTGACCAGTCTGCGATCTGCTCATTTCACGGTGCCGACTTCCTCCAGTGCCCTGAAGGAAGGAACTCTCGTGTTGGTCCACCAACATCTCCAACCGCGACAACTTTGGAAGACGGGAGAAGTCGTAGAAGCATTGACTGGACGAGACGGGCACATACGAGCTGCTATGGTGCGTCTTCCTAATGGTACCATTATTAGGAGACCTGTTCAACTTTTATACCCCATGGAATCTATTTACTAATGACTTGACGTCATTGTGGGGGAGTGTGAAGAAACTCAATTTTCGTTCTTCTTGAACAGCCATCGCACATTACGAAATCCCAATAAACATCGTCATCTTCTGTTTTGGTTTTGTCAAACATGGCGTACGGCTCGTTCCTCGCGGCGGAGTTCTAACAGTGTGCAATCGTGGTGGCGCTTCGTTCAAATGACCGAAGGCTGACTTCGGTTGTGCGGCGCACCGGAGAGCTGCCTTCAAGCTTGTTATTCCCGTGCTGCGCTAAATGATACTGTGCTGCTTCCCAAATTGTTCTGGCGTACACGTGCAATTTCACGGAGTACAGTCTTGTTATATTGTCACGGATGCTTGCTCCAGTCCTATCTTCTATCAATTTTTACTATTCTGGATAGTTCCAGGTCATGCTTAGCTGTCATTGTATGTTCTGGTGGATGTGCTGGGTACTTTACACATAGCCCTTCAGTCTGTGTGCACCTTGGCGGCTCTTCAGCCGAGTTGCCCGGTAACGGGACACGGGTGACGGACTATCCCGCGTCTTAAACCCCCTGCGAGCCGTGAACCAAGTCCTATACCGAGCCCGGCAGAAGAAACTGAAGACGAGTGAGTACCACAAGGACGAACCTCGGAAATACACCACGAAGAACCTGAAATCTGAGCCAGTCGCTGCAATCAGCAAGAACCACCGGAATTCGGTCTTTTGCCAGAAAGACCGAAGCTGACTAAGCCAACAATGACAAACCTGTAGCAGCAAACCGCATCCGCTCCCACCACTGTTTGCATGCCCGTCGCACCTCACACTCCGATGCCCTTTAACGCAAGGTGTATGAAGAATTTTAGCTGTAAGTCAGCGCGACTTGAGTGACCGTTTTTTTGGTGTGCCTGCAATTTCTGTGTTAGTGAGTTTACTTCTGCGCTTCTCCTACAAAACTGTATGAAGACGTTGATGGCTGGATTGAACAATATGACCGTGTCGCCCGCCACAATGGGTAGACGGACAATCAGCTCCTGCAGAACCTATACTTCCCGTGGAAGAAACTGCCAGGCACTGGTTTGAGAACCACGAATCCTCCTTAACATTAAAAGAAGTTTGCAAGATCGAGCTGAAGTGCACGTTCATTAGCCAACATTGACGAGAGAGAGCCGAAATCCTGATTCTGTCCAGGGCACGGCCCCAAGAAGAGCGTTACCGCCTCTTGGAGGATGTTCTGCGCCTGATCGAACACCCATGCCAACCCTGATGCTAAAGAAGACAAGAAGCTAAGAATCCAATGTCCCTCATGTGATGCACAACACCTTCGGCAGCCTTTTTCCTCAACCCCACGACAACAGTCGAAGGGTTCATATCGCAGAGGCTTCCAACATTGATTGTACACTGCAAGCCCGAGCCTGCCAATATCAACAACTCCCCAGCGTGTCGACACTTGAGTCATCAAGCTGCAACTTTGACGCTAGCCTCCCAGGCATCTGCGACATCATCCACAACGTTGTACGGCGGAGATCAGGAAGCTACTTCCTACCATCAGTTGCCCGGCTTTTATTTGGATTGCCGAGATTGTTTCCGGAACAAGTTCGAAAGGCATTTCAACTGGAGACTTCTTCGAGCAAAGCGGCATCTGACGAACCGAGGGCGACTTATGCCACCAAGTCACGACGACCGCCACCTGCTACCCGTTACTATTCAATACCAATTCAATGAGACACCCCAACGCCGAAGCATTTCCGACATCAGGAAGAACCAGTGTAGGTCCGCGCTGAACAAAATACACCGTGGAAAACGGAGGTGCTGAGAATGGTCGACCGAAAACCACTCTGCTACCATTGCATGAGGCCGACCATGTCTACTGGGGGTACACATACCAATGAATTGGCCTGCAAGGGTTCTAGCTGAACGACCCTCGCCCACTTCTCGACGAGCGTCCGCGATGCATTGAGGATTATTTTCGGCGGCCTTTGTCCCTGGTGCGGACATTACCCCGCAGCTCCTGATCCCCTTCACCTCGATAGGAGGTAAGCACGACAGAGCAGGTGAGCGGCAATGCAAGGACAGTTGGTTTGATGTCGGTTGTCGTCCAAGGACAATACCTAATGATTTTCTGACACTAATTATCTGTGTCCACGCCACGAAGCAAACAATTTCCTACTTTGAAGGAGAGTGCCACTGAGTGACTTGAAGAACTAGAATGGTTGGTTGTTCTCAAAAGTGGACACCAAGCAACACCCAACTTCACTTTGCCACACGAGACTTACACAAGTCGCTGTGGTCGCGGGATGCAGAAGAAGTCAACATTACGGAATGGAAGTAAAATGGCCCGGATAGCAAACAAACATTGTTGCCAGCCATCAAGTCAATGGTACAGGAAAAGGCAAAGCCATGTAAGCAATACATGCCCGAGCTTGCTGCATTGACGCAGAAAACTACCATAAAAATGTGCGGATTAGAGGCCAGCCCTGCAGCTCCAGTGCATCAGATGTCAGTGGCGGCACATGACGTATGATTACAAGACGGCATCAGTCAGTCGAAGTTGACACTCGAGCAAACTGAACACAGACGTGCCAGGAGCGTTATCCGACAACAAGGAGTACAGGTACAACAACTGAACGCCTGACACGAGACTGTCGCAGAAAGAACTCATTATGGAACCGTTTGCTAAGAATCCATAATTATGTAACCAAGTGAAAATAAACACATTTGATACACTAACCAAATAAGCATATTTCCGATAGCCTTTACGCCTTCAGAGTCTAGACACCAAGAAGTGTGTTCACTGCACACGCTGGACCTTTTGAGGACAATCACCGTCTCCGACCCCTCAGTATTAATTAATGGGACATACCAGACTGGCAGACTTGTTGCATGTGGCTGCATTCTCTCCACCTCTCCTGAACATGTGGTGCATCCGAAAACAAACTCCAGTGATGTGAAAATGTTATTTGTTAATTTATTCCCTCCAGTGATGTGAAAATGTTATTTATTAATTTATTCCCTCCCGGGGCCTTCGCAGGCATTCCAGAGAGGATACTTAAAACTACACATGATAAAAAGATCATAGCACACCGACATTAATGAGTACAAAACCAGCCCAGCTACCAAAAATAAATATTACACTCTTAAGAAATAATTATTGCTGTAACTTGTTAATTACAAAGACGAACACACCTCTGAGCATCTAGTCTAATATATATGTTGATACATTGTTATATAGCAGGACATTTTCTATACGTATGACACATTAGACCATTTGCAAAACCCCATCAAGCAACACAATTGTCACCATTTTGTTTTAGGCGTAGAGCACACGAATGCGCCCCAGTTCACGTCGAACGCTAATGCAGTATTCGAGTACAATAGGCGCTCAGCCGAGTTCACAGTGACGGCGTACATAACAATCTTGTCGAACAAATGCCCAAAGTATGAAGGTCTTGGGTAATTTGAGTAGTAGCTACTGTAATTCGTTCTATCACAATTTGGCAAACGGCAAAGGCTACAGTCTCGGTGAGTCAATATGCACGCTGGAGAGAGGCACATGAGAACATCACATCAGAGTGCTCGTCTGCACAGATTTGTCACATACCTAGACTCCGTCTCTCAGATAGGCTCGAGGGGGCTGTGGCGGTTGCCCTTTTCCAAGTTACGGTGATATAAAGTATAGGCAGCCCACATTTTTGAAAAAAAGTCTATTGAAGCGACCGAAAGGATGGGTCAACATTTTTCAACAAAACTGCTCTTCGGGCATGGGATGAACACAAATATGAATTATCTTGTGCAGGTAATTCGAACAAGTCAATAATTAACCGACTAATACAATGCACTCGTGACGAAAAAAAAGTATTGCTGCAATAAATCCTACGAAAGAAAAAATGTGCAGCTAATCTATCCGTGCACCAAAACGGTTGTTCTTAAAGCAAGTTTAATAGCTTTGAAGCAGGTGCTCGCAACGATTTATTCATCCCCACACTAAATAAAACGTCATTCTCGCAGCTGAAATTAAGTGTGCACTTCGCACTCGCAAAAAAAGCAAGTAAAGCGATCGAATGTAGAATCGTCGATTAGAACAAAACGTAAAGATCGTAGGAACTTGCTCGCTAAAAGTTGGCTGCGATTCTGCAGTTACCTCGGGCTGAAACGAATTCCCCTAGGCCTTACGTCCGACGCATATATTTCGCGTCGATTCTCAGACATTCCAACGTTCAACCAAAGCTAAGAGAATGCGAAAATTGCATGCTAAAAGCATTCAAAGTTCTATCGATCCTCAAACATATCCGGGAATCCGTGCACCGGTATGGCGATGCGGCTGATGCTGTCTCACGAGCGTTAATATCCAGATGATAAAGAGCGATCTAGCGCAAAAAGTGTATAAAGTCTCATTCCTTCATGTTTTCACATTATGCTTGCGTCAGCGAGCACAAAAAAGCCCGAAGTCGTTGGAAAGCAGCTGCACATCACGGCTACCGCGCACCGAACAAACCCGCATTTACTAGCTCTCGGCGCTTCCATACCGCTGACGTCACTTGTTTTGTGAGGTCTCTTGACGAGTGGTCATATTTGAGTAAAACATGGCAGCAGCCCGGGGAGGGGGGGGGAAGGGGTGCCACTTCCAAACTTCCGGTTTATCACTCTAAGCCCCTCTACCTCGTTGGCATAAAATCATATTTCAAGAAGCATTATGTTCATACAGAAACAGAACATATTTACTTTATCTCTTTTTACGGTTTCACCGAAATACTCACGAGAAAAGATGCCAATAAAACTCAGAAATTCACGTGGCTTGAGGCCTAAAAACACGGAAGAAATTGAAGTGTAATTCCATTAAATCTTGGCTAGAAGAAGCAACGAGTAACGTAACTACTTCACCCGTTACTTGAAATAGTAGTGTAAATACGTTACCCGTTACTGCTTTGAAAAAGTAACTAGTACGTTACTTCGTTACTGCAAAAAGTAACGCCTTACCGGTAATGCCATTACTTGTAACGTGTTACCGACAAGACTGCAGAACGGACAAAGTGTTACCACTTGTCATGCGTCGTGGTTATGAGGGTAAATAAAATATCATACCTTGACTCGATGACGCTGTGTGTATTTAATCAATTAAAAAATACACATCAGCAGACCCACAGTCTGCTGATCCCGCCGGCAGTGTGGAAACCGGCTGGAAGTAATCGTAGGCCTCGAGAGACTTCTACACCTGCACCGTATCGGCCGTCAACTGGCTTGGCGAAAAAACTAAATAAACGACGACGTGAGCCATCGAAGTCGGTGGTAGCAACTTCGCGTCGGAACTGCACCAGGAAGGCTAGGTTCGACATTGTACATGTTCCTTTTAAAAGTACACGGAAGTGACGTCTTCGCGTCTGATTGGTTGGAAGCAAAAGTGACGTAATTTTCCTAGAAAAATGTGGCCGGAGTCGGCTAAACTGGGCGGAGTCGGCTACCGGACGTGACAACAAACTGACGTTTCGTTTTGTACCGAGTATGTTTCAAAAGGTACTTGCTCGGAAGCAGGTATCATTGGCAGCCATGTTTTCGGCGGCGAGGCGTCGCCGTCTCATTAATTCAACTTTTTTCTTTTTTAATAAAGCTTTTTTTTTTCGCCGAAAAGGCTGTATCGTGAACACCGCGATGCATTCGAACTCCCGGAGGAGATTTTTCGGAAGCAATACCGCCTGCCGAAGATCGTGAGTGCGGTGGTTGTGTGACGAACTGCGCGAGGAACCGGAGGTGAGGAGAGTGCGTAGCTCGTGGACGGTCATGACTGTGGAGCTTCAAGTGTTGTGTGCACTGCGCTTCTACGCCACGGGGAGCTTCCAAGGCATGGTGGCGAGCGACGAACATGTAGCGCGGGACCAAAAGACAGTCAGCGTTGCGGTCCGCGCCGTGTCCGTCGCTATCGTGCGTCGTCTCGGGGTCCAGCGTGGCTGGATCCACTTCCCCGAGACGCCGAGCGTGAGGTTCGACGCGGAGAGGGGCTTCAGGCTGCTCGGCAGGATACCCGGCGTCATCGGTTGCGTGGACGGGACCATGGTTTCCATCGTCGGCCCGTCCAAGAACGACCCCACCGCCACGAAGGCGACGTACTGGTGCCGGAAGTACTTCTACGCCCTCAATGTGATGGTAGTAAGTACACTCATGTTACGTAGTTAAAACGCGTCCCAAATGTGTAGGAAAAAACGAAGAAAAAAATCGTAACACCGATACGGTGTAAATATGCCGTTTTATGACTGCGGGCTTTGGGGTCTCACGACCGCGCGAGCATGTGCTCTACGTAGCATGTGAGCCGTGAGACGCTTCTCCCCCAAATAAGACTTGTCTGTTAAAACGTGCAAGCTTCCGTCAAGCAAAACAACATTATTTTTGTTTGAAGGTAGTTGTACCTTGCATCCAGGAAGGTTTGTTGACATCCATGTGTCAGACAAAATAACTTGAAAGGTTCTGCAATTGCCACTGCCTTGTGAACCATAAGTTGAATCTACTACTTGTGGATTCAAGTGATTACATGTCGATATCTCTCACTTTCAGGTGTGTGACGCCGACTGCCGGATAATATGCATCGACCCACGGTACCCTGGGTCGGTGCACGACTCCTTCGTGTGGCAATTTTCCTGGCTCCGAAACCAACTCGAGCAAGGGCAGCTGGCACGCGACGGCCGGTTCTTGCTTGGTGAGCCTACTGAATTCATTCCTTACGCATACGGTGGCTCCCACTGCTTGAAAGCCACAGTAGCACACAAACTGTGCTTGTTGTGAGGCACACAGACACAGTTGCTGGAACCTCTTGAAGTGAGACAACACCCAAAGTTTGGCCATTAATCTAGTTTATGTCCATAAAACTCTCACACTCTGCAGGCTACGAAAACCACACTACACCAATCTCACAACAGTGGTAGACTGCACAAGGCATGCGACCGCAGTGCGAGTCGCGGTCCGGTTTGGCCCACTCACTGTTACTGTCTGCCTGTACTCTCTTGCTGGTTAGTTTGGAGCTTGTTGAGTCAGTCTGAAGGCAGGCACTTTGCATGAAGTCGGAGCTCTTTCGCTGATCCCTAAGGGCTCGCCTGGTCGCTTTGATGGTCGTCAGTTGATCTGTCCGGAATGGGATCAATTCCTCCTTGGCCACTTGGGGCTCGCCGAAGCTGTCCTCGGGTCGCCTCTGTCCCACGCACTGCATTCTTTTCCCTGACCCTTCTTCTTCGGTCTGCCTAGCTCCTCCTATTTGACCCTCCGTGTCCTAGCAGGACCTGACCCCCTTCTCATCTGGCCACCCCCTCTCTTTTCCCGATCTCCAACTCCCCTGTGGATTAGGAGAGAGGCTCGTCGAACTTGCGCCTTATCCCCCTGCTCGCCAAAGACAAGGCCAGCGTGTTCTGCTCTGCCCGTGCCTAAGATCACAGCCACACTCCCAAAAACAACAAAGCTTTTATCTGTCGGATGCAAGGGCTTAATAATGCACTTGCATACAACACAGCACCCCTAAGGGATCGAGCGCAGATCCCATACGACCAACCAGGAAAACACATAGTTGCATGAAATAACAGGGAGTGTGCAGGCAAGCTGGTGCTAATTAATCATAATGTAAACTGATACTGTAGTGCAGAAATATTTACAAACTTTTAAGTCACACTTAAGTTACATTATAGTTGACATAGTTTGCACACAGCTGTTTTTGCTGTTTTCTTGCCTTTCATTTTAAAAAGAAAAGAATGTAATATGTTCCGTCCTCTACATGTCCAGGTGACAGCGGCTATCCCTTGGAGCCTTGGCTCATCACCCCTGTCCCCGGGAACCACGCGACCTCCACCGCTTGCGGCCGGTTTAATAAGGCGCATTCCTCGGTCAGGTCTGTTGTGGAGCGCTGCATCGGGCTGTTGAAAAACAGATTCCGGTGTCTGCAAAGGCACCGGGCTCTGTATTACCACCCTTCAACAGCCACTGCCATTATTTCGGCATGTGCAGTGCTCCACAACATCTGCCTTGTATCGAGCGAGCCAGAACCGGAGTCAGACTCCGACCCTGAAGTGTCAGAGTTGGAGTCTGAGCCGAGTTCGGACGGTTCTGAGCCGAGCTCGGAGGGGTCAGCGTCGGCTCTCGAGAGGCTGGCTCCTGCCGGCCCTCCTGCCGGCCTTCCGGTCGGCCTCTCGGACAGGGGAAAGGCTCTGAGGCAGCGCCTTGTCGCCCGGTTTGGAACCCGCCGCAGACGTGCCCGTGCGGAGCGCCACACGCAAGGAGTCCGCCGCCACGACGGTGGTCCCGACCACCAGGGCCACCGTCGGGAAGCCCCTCAGCGCCCGTCGCCACGGTGGTGCCCAGCGTGGACGCCGCCGGCGACGGGGAACCTCTCGCCACCACGACTGAGGTCCTGACCACCAAGGACCCCGTCACATCCTTGCCCTCAGTGAAGCCCTCCCCGTGGAAGCCGTAAAGTGCACACTTCGCTTCCTGCTCAACAGTCATGGCCGTCCATAAGCTACGCACTCTCTTCAGCTCTTGCACCTTGTGAAGTCCGTCGCACAGCCAGTGTGCTGCCTCCGGATACGTGTCGAGTGCATCGCGGTGATATCGATACAGCGTTGTTTTATTTTATGAGCAGAAGGCACGAGACACAGTGGACAGTGACAGAAAAGGTTCAGAGGTTTAGTTGCCAGACCAACAGGTCATCCGGCTTGCCCCTGCAAAGAACTGAGAATTAATTTAGACTACCTCTAGAAAGAAATGTTTGCTTTTGCAGAGATTGATTTCTTAGTTGTTGATTGAACCAGGGATATTGTTGTCATGGAGCATTGTTTCATTTTACGAATGCTTCAAAGCGTCCTGCCTTCTGCTCCATTTTATTATTTCTTTTATGACACTTCATCAAAGTTAGGTGATTGTGTTATCTCAAGACAGTGCACAGGTAGTTTGTTTTGAAAATTGCTTTATTTCTTGTAACTTTAAAAAAAAACCTGTAACTTTATAAATAAAAGTGTGATAACATGGAATGTAGTATTTCTCAGAAGTAAAACTGAGCATCGACTGCAGCCATGTAAACAATTGGGCAATCTGAAGTATATATCACAGATATTTCGTTGAACATTCTCGTCTTATTTGAGCACAATAGTTAAAATCTCTAAAGGAAAAAAAAATATTCTCTGACTAGCATACCACCATATAAACACTGGACCACTCTGAAAGAAGTATCACAGATGTTGCTCCAAACATTCTTACTTGAGCGCAGCAATAGCAAAATCTCGAAAGATAAAAAAATTATGTCTGACTAGAGATGCACCGTATAAACACTGGGTCATTCTGAAGAAATATATCACATGTTTTAAGGACACTATGAAGCACATAGATTGCATTTCGTCAGACATATGACAATGATACACATAAAAAGCATAAAGGCCAAGTTATTTGCTTAAGTAAGACAAAATAAATGTAGCTGCTATTGCAATCCATGACTAGACTGCAGGCCTCTTAAGTTTTCAATGAAAAATGTCTTAACACCAGACAGGAAATAAAGAACACTCCCTATAGTTAGTGACGGGTTAAGAATTAAGTGGAGGCTCCTCCCACCTCTTCCCACTTCAGCAAAGCAAAGGCTGGAGAGGAGCTTGCTTCCTCTCCACTGCTCGCTCTGCTAAAGTGCAAAGAGGTGGGAGGAGCTTCCACTTCACTGTTAACCTGTCGCCGAGTATAGCTGTCGCTGTTCGTCAAACACGAGACATGGCTTGCTTGAGCATAAATCTGTCTGTTGCCCAGCCAATATTTTCTATTTCTTTCACGGGTCTACCCAAGGAAAATGGTCAAATCCAGCTCTTGGCGATTGCTGTAATCTGACTATTGCGCCAATCTCAAAGGCTGCAAAATTAAACGGCCGGCTTGGCATGTGTAAAACATAGATAAATAAATTTAAAGTTCAGTTTCAGGGGGAGGCTGCGGCCGGGGCTGTGGCCGGCTTGGCAGGTGTAAAATAAATAAATAGATAAATTTAAAGTTTGGTTAGGGGGGCGGGGGCTGCGGCCGGGGTTGTGGCCGGAGCAGCGGGTGGGCCAGGGCTGTGGCCGGTGTAAAGCAAATAAATAAATAAATAAAATTAAAGTTCGGTTAAAGGGGGGGGGGCTGCGGCCGGGGCTGTGGCCGGTGTAAAGTGAATAAACAAATAAATGAAGCTAAAGTTCAGTTAAGGGGGGGGGCTAGGCGGGTGGGCCGGGGCTAGTGGCCGGAGCTGCGGGTGAGCCGGGGCTGCGGGGTGGGCCGGGGCTGCGGGGCGGGCCGGGGCTGCGGGGTGGGCCGGGGCTGCGGGGTGGGCCGGGGCTGCGGGGTGGGCCGGGGCGGCGGGGTGGGCTGGGGCTGCGGGCTCCTGAAGTGCCCTGCTGGCCAGCAGGAGGAGCACCTGGACCAGGGTGCTGTGGGTGTTCTGGAGTTCCGAGGCCGTCCTGTCAAGGCGCTCGGAGATCCTTTCCAGGACCTCCAGGAGCTGAAATGGCAAAGGAGTTTCATTAACATTGGGCAGCATATTTCCACACACCCACAGTCTGCCAAGACCTTGCTCATGCCACAACTCTGTTTCATTCGGCACCATTGTGGACATGCACTGCTTTCTGTGGCCTCGTGGCGGCACCTTCGTCTGAATCTTGTTAGTTGTAAGTGCGCGTAAGGTTTAGTTTGAGCCTGTACCCGGCCCCGGAACTCCCTCTCCTCTGCAGCCTGGTCCGTGTTCTGCTGCAGCAGCAGGGCCTGCTGCTCCACGGCCTGGATGGCAGCCGCGTCGTGCCGCTCCTGCCTCGACTGCCGGGGGGGGGGGGCGAGGCACGGTGGGCCGCACCCACGGCCCCCGGCCTGGCGTTGCGTCTGCCAGGAAACCGAGTATAGGTGATGATGGTGCTCATACCTGCACCACTGATGATAGGTCCCAGTTGCCCTAGGAAGAGAACTTACCTCGTGAGGTGGAGGGCACCGGCTCGGCTGCCATCTGGCGCCTGCTGCTGCTTGGCCTCTCCTGGAAGGGGAAACAACTCGTGAGAACACAGAGCCTTGTCTCTGCTTCCCATGTGTTGACCAAAGATTTTGACGAGCATGCATCCTACTCGGGGAGAACATTTTGAGAATGCCACCTCAGAGGCATTCTTACTTTGTTCTTTTGACTTCCAATGAGTACCGGGATATGTCTAGTGCTAGTACATCATCTTCCCAAAAATTACAAGCAAGACACCACAGGAATTTATTGCAACAGCCAGGGGCAAGGTGTCAAAAATGGTGCATGTCCCTGCTTGAGTGTCAAACATTAGATTTCACCACTACATGGACTGACGTAATGTCTTCCGCTAGAGCTCCTAATATTTGCAAAAGGCCAACGCCTTTCTTAAATGCATCTTCATTGATATTCCGCGGTGCAGCGCATTGGTGCCCGCTGCGCTGCACTCTTTGTTAACATGATGGTAATTGTTGAAGTACGTACCTGCTGGTCGTCCCAGCCGCCGGGGACCCGCACCCCAGGGGCCCCGAGCGCCGAATCGGCGCCCACCAGCGTCAGGATTCTGGCCAGGGACGACGCTAGTGGGCGCACATTGGAGCTCCCACCCCCGGTCCTTCTGTTGACAACGAAAACGACTCAATAAATTTCTTTGCACCATTAGCAGACTACAAAGATTACCTTGCTTCCTCGTTCAGCACCGCAGCTCGCTTCCGCGCCTTCATCACGCGCCGGGACCAATGCTCCTTCCACTGCTTGTAGCTCTTGGTAGGTGGCCCCAGCGCGTTCAGGCGCCGAGCGAGCTGCTCCCACAGCCGCTGCTTCTCGGCCCTCGTCAGGGCAGCGGAGAGGTCGGAGGCGTGGCGCGCGAGCGACGGGTGCTCACACATGAAGGAGAGTTGCTCCTCCTTCTGAGCAGCCGTCACTCGCGCGCGCCTCGTTGGTTCCGCCAGTTCCGCCGACCCCTCCGCTGCCCCCGGCAGCCCCGGCTCCGCGTGGTCGCGTGTCCGACATTTTGCTTTGAAGAAGGCGCGCAACGCGCATCCCGCATAATATTGGAACAACTTTCTCTTCAATTAATTCTTAAATGTACTGCAAAAGGACACAAAAAAGCGGCTTGTTTTAACAACGCCCAACAGGTTTTTATTGTTTTTCAATACTTTTACCTGTACTAGAACAGATGCGACGGCCAGCGACGCACAGGATTGGTTGCCGTTTCGTTCACTAAACGCAGGAACTGCTCCCCGCGTCGTAGTAAATCCTACCCCGTATCCCGCGCATAGGGACGCTTCGGGGAATGCGTAGCTCCTTCCGCTCGTCGGCGGTTGGCTCCGGACGTCGCTCAAACGGGTGACAGGTGTCAAGTTTGCGATGACGTAGCGGCGTCAAAGCGAGCGAAGCCGCCACGTGAGTGTTGCTTGGATACGTTCCTCCTTTCCATTACGTCACTTCCATGTACCTTTTCTCAAAAGTCGAACCTAGCTATCCTGGATAGCTAGGTTCGACATTTGAGAAAAGGTACATGGAAGTGACGTAATGGAAAGGAGGAACGTATCCTAGCAACACTCACGTGGCGGCTCCGCCCGCTTTGACGCCGCTACGTCATCGCAAACTTGACACCTGTCACCCGTTTGAGCGACGTTCGGAGCCAACCGCCGGTGAGCGATAGCAGTTCGACATTTGAGAAAAGGTACATGGAAGTGACGTAATGGAAGAGAGAGGAACGCATCCTAGCAACACTCACGTGGCGGCTCCGCCCGCTTTGACGCCGCTACGTCATCGCAAACTTGACACCTGTCACCCGTTTGAGCGACGTTCGGAGCCAACCGCCGGTGAGCGATAGCTAGGTTCGACATTTGAGAAAAGGTACATGGAAGTGACGTAATGGAAAGGAGGAACGTATCCCTAGCAACACTCACGTGGCGGCTCCGCCCGCTTTGACGCCGCTACGTCATCGCAAACTTGACACCTGTCACCCGTTTGAGCGACGTTCGGAGCCAACCGCCGGTGAGCGATAGCTAGGTTCGACATTTGAGAAAAGGTACATGGAAGTGACGTAATGGAAAGGAGGAACGTATCCTAGCAACACTCACGTGGCGGCTCCGCCCGCTTTGACGCCGCTACGTCATCGCAAACTTGACACCTGTCACCCGTTTGAGCGACGTCCGGAGCCAACCGCCGGTGAGCGGAAGGAGCTACGCAGTCCCCAAGGCATCCTTACGCGCGAAATATGGGGTAGGATTTACTACGACGCGGCAGCCCATCCTGTGCGTCGCTGGCCGTCGCCTGTGTTCTAGTACAGGTTAAAGTATTGAAAAACAATAAAAACCTATTGGGCGTTAAAACAAACCGCTTTTGTGTATCCTTTTCCAATACATTTAAGAGTTAATTGGAGAGAAAGTTGTTTCAATATTACAAGGAATGCGGGATGCGCGCTACGCGCCTTCTTTAAAGCAACATGTCGGAGCAAGCCGGAATCGCGCGGTTGACGGCTGCACATAAAGAGCTCCCGTTACCAGCGTTTTACGGTCCCGGCGCGTAATGAAGGCGCCGAAGCAAGCAGACGACCTGGACAAAGACGCCTGCTTGCTCTGTTGAACCCAAGAAACATTCGGTTGATATGACTTAACCTGAGACAGGGAAGAAACAAGATACGTAAAAGGTATGGTCAACGCACAGCGTATCCGAAAACAGCTGTGTGTTCGGAGACGTGCGGTTCTTTGCCTTCCCTGTCTCAGGTCAAGGTATGTCCACTTTTCACGAGCTCGCCTGCGCGCTCAACTTTTTGAGACCTACAGTGTAGTCATAACTTGCAACAGCAACTACTTTCATCTTGTCTGGAATACCTCAGTAGAAAACTTCGCCACGTCTTTTTAGTGTGTATATTAATGTCTTGCTGCATTTAATCTTATCTCGAATATAGCAGGCCTTCGTGTATATTAATATATGTGTTACGAAGTGCAACCTAGAGGTTGTGTGCTGTGCAAAACATGTTCAAATAAGAGATCAATGTTTGATAAAACATGTGATTTAAGAATGTCCAAGTGTTTACGTTGTGTTATGCTAGTCAGTGTTCATTTTTACATTCGAGGATGAAATTTCAACACATGCTTTCATATCTTTTTACTTTTTCAAGTTACGGTTTTGCATTCTAAAAATAAAGCTCTTTAAGAAATAAACTAGCTGTGCTACATAACATAAACACTGATACTCTACGTAAAAAAGGACACATACACCGAAAGGTCTCAAACACAGCTGAAACTTTTATTTTCCGAAAAGTGCTTAAATAGGCACTGTGACAAAAATATAGGGGAGAGAGAAAAACCTGGAATATATTGAGATATCCTAACTGACACGAATCCCAATACTAACATCAAGAGGCACACCTGAGTGATGTAGTCATAATACAGAAGGTAATAACGGGATGTTTACAACACCAGGGGAAATGAAACAATACCCAAAATGGCAATATTCCTGGCTGAATCAATACTAAGAAATAGGTATTTACAGTTCTACAGATGGTCTAAAGTATTTCTCGGCTATATGCAGGAGAAAGTCAGGTGACGTTTGTCGGTTTGGCAACCCGCCAGCCTCCTCTGTCATTATCTCACGCATTTCATGCCTTCTGCTCATAAAACGGAAAGGCTATTGATATCACCGCCATGCACTCAACACATATCCCGGGACAGTACCGTCCGTCTCTTATCACAGCACAAGAAATACTTGTGAACAGGTCCATCATGTTCCTCGACCTCACAGTGGAATTTAAAGATATAAACTAATGTTGGAAGTATGAACCAAGGTCGTGCAAAGGATTTCTTTTGTTTGCATCTGGACATTCCAAAACTATAAAACGCGGTGTTTCCAACTTTGCTCTTGTATCGGCCTTAAAGAAATATTGTGACCAGAATAACGGGCAAAGTTTTGAAAAGCAATTTTTCTGCCTACGTGACTCTGGGTATCCGATTGGTTTCCTGGGATGCGCATCTGAAAACATCTGCACCACACTGTAACACAAATCAGCTGACACAGATATGGAAGAGAGAAGACAAGAACTAAGCAAACAAGTCTTGTACCTTACATTCATGGCATAACCCATGAATTAAAAGAAAGTAGCTGCGAGGCATGGTAATAAGGTTGTGTGCTCTCCTCCAAACAAGGCGTATTGTATGAAGAAAGGTATAAAACGCAGGCGACCTGGTGAATGACATTTATAGTAACCCTGAGACGTCGGAACAATAAAAAACGGACAGAACAATGAAGTCTTTAACACAGCTTGAAATTTATTGAACAACAATCGCCTTATATACATGTCCCAGACCTCTTTCATAATTCAAATGACCTCCTCGCCCACTACACAGTGTACCCTAACAAGACAGGGCAAAGTAAATTGCAACTTTAACAAGAAAATGTGCAACATTTCTTACATGACATAATATGCCCCGTGTGATACAAGGGGATGTTTATCGCATTCCTCTATCACGTGGCAAATGTAACATCGGTCAAACGGGCAGGTGCGTAAATGATAGAACAAGAAAGCCTGCAGCATCTGTCAAGGAAACTACAGCACCTGATTGCCGCACCTTTAAATGCACTGTTGTGTTCAGCAGCATCACCATTCTTGCAAGAAACAAAAGCCTGTATGCACGAGAAATGGGAAAACATTTAAAACAATGGCCTTCAAAGGAAACAAAGCAGCATGCGTCAGTGCCTTCCATCAAACTCGACAAAAGCAACAGTGTTTGTAATGTTTTATGTTTCGCTGAAATGCGGGGCGTTTCAAACTAAATTGTATCTATAGCTCTCAGAATAAAGAACAAAAAGAAGCAGATAGCTGAGGCAGATGAAGAGGAAGAAGTATTAAACCATAGTTGGTAGTCCAGTGAGATGTTTTTCTCTCAAGTTCAAGCTGGCCCTATCCATGGTGGCTGTGTGATGAATTGTGCAAGGTGTTGGAGCTGAAGAGGCTGTATAGCTTATGGATGGCCATGAGTGTGGAGCAGGGAGCGAAGTATGCACTTGACGGCTTTCACGTGGAGGGCTTCACTGACGGCAAGGGAACAGACGGGTCCTTCGTGGTCGAGACCTCAGTCGTGGTACCGAGCGGCTTTCCGTCGCCGGTGGCGTCCGTGCTGGGCATCACAGTGGCGAGGGCGGTGGGGGCTCCCCGATGGCGTCCTGTTGGGCGGGACCACCGTCGAGGCGACGTCCCTCATGGGTAGACTGCCATGCCGGCGTTGCGGCTTTGCGCAGGAGCACGGCTGCAGCCGGTCTCAAAACGAGCGACAAGGCGTTACCTCAAAGCCCTGTCCAAGAGGCCGACCGGAAGGTTGGCAGGAGCCAGCCTCTTGCCATCATACGCTGACTCCTCCGAGCTCGGCTCAGACTCCAACTCTGACTTTTCAGGGTCGGAACCTGACTCCGGTTTTGCTCGGTCAATACAAGGCAAGCGTGGTGCAGCACTGCATGTGCCGTTATAGTGGTGGTGGTGGCTATTGATGGATGGTAATGCAGAGTCCTCTGCATTTGCAGACACCAGAACCTGTTTTTCAACCGCTCACTGCAGCGCTCCACAACGGACCTGACCGACGAATGTGCATTACTAGACCGGCAGCACGCAATGGAGGTCACGTGGATCCCAGGGACAGGGGTGATGAACCTAGACTCCAAGCCGTAGTCACCTGCACGTTTAGAGGACGGAACCTCTTATAATCCGTTCTCTTAAAACCGACGGCAAGAAAGCTGCGAAGAGAGCTGACTGCAACTTTGTGGTTTTTCTTGTACTATGCTCCTTTGGATAGTATTTACAAAGAGTGCCAGAGGTATGGACACGGGGCCTGCACAGTTGTTAATGTTTGGTACAGCACATTTTCTGTGGTACTGCGGATTTCAAGTGGTACACAGCCACCATATGCAAGAGGAATAAATCGAGCATGCTCACCGAGGAGGAGCCTGTCGTCGTCTACCGGCCACCCTTGCTTGATGTTGCCGCAGAGCCAAGATAAGCGTACACAAAGGAGTTGTGCACCGACCCAGGGCACTGTGGCTCCATGCATCTTACCCGGCATCCGGCGTCACGCATCTTGAAGTGTGAGAGAGATACCGACATAAACTTACCTGAGTGTTCCACTCATGGTTTATTCATTTATTTATTTATTGTACATACCCTCAAGCGCCGAGGCATTGTACAAGGGAGGGGCAAAGCAAACAAAAATAAAACAAACTGACAAAACAAAAAACACGAAAAAACATGCGGCAAAGAAATTCAAAGATCACAAATACACTGCGATTGCCAAAAGCTGGAAGCAATGTATGTTACGAACAAATAAACAAAATAAAATGACTCATGTTGGCTCATCAAACAGAAATGTAAACGAAGATTGGCGAAAAAGAAAATAATCGGGTATAGTTGCGATACCTGCTGGAAGGTGGTTCCAGTCGTTTGATGTATGCAGGATAAATGAATAAAAAAAGTGATTGTTTGGCAACGTGTTAATCCAACTTTATTCCGATGGTCCAGACGGGAAGAGTAATAGTTAGGCAATGTAAAGAAATGGTCTCGCAGCGACTGATGATGATACACTTTATGAAACAGGCAAAGTCGAAAAACTTTCTACGCAATGACAAAGAGGGTGACAACAAACTGGACTTCACTGATGATATGCTGGCTGTTCGATTATAATTAGACAGAATGAAACGAACGGCGTTATTTAGAACTGGTTCGAGAGCTTTATGTAGAAAGGCGTGGTTAGGATCCCAAATAGAGGCTGCGTATTCTAATTTTTACCGTAGCAAGAGTGTTATAAAGAACTTTTAAGTTAACTGGGGCCGTTCTGAAGTTTCGTCGTAAGTATCCTGTCATGCGGTTAGCGCTGGCGATTCTTATATCGATATGAGGTTTCCAGGTTAAAGTCAATGATATAGTAACACCCAGATAACGGTACGAGTTTACACATTCAAGTTGAGTGTCGGTTAGTGTATATGCTGAAGGGCGCGCGCCTTGCCGGGAAACCCGCATTTGTTTGCATTTGTTAGGGTTTAGTTCCATAGGTCATTTTTGCACCAAAGAGTAATATTGTTTAAATCGGATTGCAAAAGGCGTTCATCATCATCATCATCATGAACTTCCCGATAAATTACACAGTCATCTGCGCATAAATGCATGGAGGAAGAAACACAACTTGTAAATCATTAATGAATATTCGAAAAAGAAGCGGACCTAAAAGCGAGCCTTGGGGCACGCCCGATACGACATCAGTCAGGGATGAATAATTGCCATTTAAAGTTACATATTTTGAGCGGTTGGTAAGAAAGCAGTCTCGATTCCAGAACCTTTCAAGTTCTTTTGACACTATTAACTTTGTTGAAACACACCTACATGAACGCAAGATATGATGACAAGGAACCACTTCCTTCAAACAAAAATAACGTGGTGGGCGGAAGGATGCACGTTATAAAAGTCACGACATACTACCTAGAGCATACGCTCGTGCAGTCGGAGCACAGGGGTGGTCAGAGGGGGTGGTCCGGATGTCTTGAATTCTGCATGTGTAAAAATGTAGGCCATTGAAACGGGGCGGGGGGAAGGGGGGGGGGGCGCAAACATGTGATACGCTGACCAAAAACCTGACCTCCCCTCTACAGGTACCCGAGTCCGCCCAGGGCGGAGCCCACAAGGTCGCACCTCTCATTTATAAAATGGCATATCCACATCTTACCGACGTTACGCTGTATTCTTTTTTACACACATGGAACTGAATTGGAGTACGTAATGCGAGCGTACATACCAAAATCACGTTGAGGGCGTAGAAATGCTTGCGGCACAGTACACCGCCTTCGTGGCTGTGGGATCGTTCTTGGACTGGCCGACGATGGCGACCATCGTTTCGTTCACGCAGCCGATGACGCCGAATACCCCACCGAGCGGCCTGAGGCCCGTCTCCACGTCGTACCCCTCGCTCAGTGTCTCGAAGAAGTGCAGCCAGCCGCGCCGGACCCCGACACGACGCACGACAGCGACGGACACGACGCGGAGAGAGACGCCGACTGTCTTCAGCACCACGCTACGTGCTCGTCGCTCGCCACCAAACTTTGGAGGCACTCTGTGGCGTAGAAACAAAGTGTACAACGCTTGGAGCTCCACAGTCGTGAACGTCCACGAGCTTCGTTTTGCAGTCTCTTCATCTCCGGTTCCTCGCGCCAACGTTGTCTCGCGCTGTCGGCGCTGCGTCACTCCTTGCAATAGACCGATCTCACCAGCCAGTTTGACTACGCCACCGCTGCCGCAATGCATCGAGGGAACTTTAGTCTTTCTACGTGCGAAAACCGCGCTGAAGCTCTGCGCGTGTGGAGCACGAGACGGCACGAACCCTCTCGCGCGCTGCGGTTTGCCTCCAGTGAACTAAAGTTATGGCGGCGTCACGCATGCGCCGAACGCTTGGTGAGATCGGTCTATTCTCCGGGAGCTCGAATGCAGCGCGGTGCCACCGGTAAGTCTTCCTGGCGAAAACAATAGCTAAATTAGTTGAAAACTGGCATAATCACTCGACGACGACGCGGTTTTGAAAATATTACCAACGAAAGACAACTACTCAGGAGCTACTACCTTTTCAAACGTACTAAGTACAAAATGAAAAGTTAATATGTTGTCACGTCCGGTAGCCGACTCCGCCCAGTTTAGCGGACTCGCCCACATTTTTCTGGGGAAATTACGTCACTCTTGCTTCCAACTAATCAGACGTGAATACGTCACTTCCGTGTACTTTTAAAAGGAACGTGTAAAATGTCGAACCTAGCTACAGAAGGAAAAAGGTTTGGGCGTGTTGGTTCATCTTCACTTCGACAACAAGCGCACAGCTTCAGCGCGGTGTTGGTTCATCTTCACTTCGACAACAAGCGCACAGCTTCAGCGTGAATAGCATTAATGCCGCTTTATCGTTATCGTTGTCTCACCCTGTTGTGTCGCGTATCTTGACCGCTTTTAATGCCTGTTTTGCGCCGCTCAATTTTACGTTTGAATTGCCCGAGCATGATAGCATCAGGTTTTTAGATTTGCGGCTTCGTTTTGTAGACGATCACGTGTGTTGGGTGTACGAGCCTAGAGCCAACAAGCCTCCCTTGCCGTACAGCTCGGCACACTCTAAACTGGTCAAGAGGAATATTGTGCTGTCTTTCTTGTCTAACGCTCTCAGGAAGTCATGCTGGCACGCGCTGGATGAAAGCCTTGGCAAGCAGGTAGGCCGTTTGGAAGCCGCGGGTTATCCCAGGCAGGTTATTGTTTCCGTAGCAGAAGGGTTGCATCGAAAAAGAAAAATTGAGTCTAGTTTGAGCGATGAGCAGAAGGCATATAACCAGGGAAAGGACAAAGAAAAGAAGAGCTAAAGAAAAAATAGCTGTCATTCCTTACGTACATAAAATCTCGCATAATCTCAAGGAAGTTGGGCAACGCTCAGGGGTCAAGGTCTTGTTCACGGCGCCTAACAAGCTCTTGGCTTTATGTAGGTTGAGCTGTCCCACGCGGGCGCGGAAACCGATCTGCGCTATCAAGCACAGAGATGCGTTTGTGAAATGCCGACGTAGCGTTGTGTACAAAATTCCTCTGTCGTGTGGCAAACACTACATTGGCCAAACCGGCCGATGTTTGAACGTTCGCCTACTAGAACACAAGAATAAGGTCGGGAGCGTTGCAACCGAACGCAAAAATATGACTTCGTGATCACATAGACGGTGCGGGAGTTCAGGAACGCTAACACTAATCACTTTTCACGGGTGATGAAGACGCGTCAAATTTCGCATCCTTCATACACATCATCCTTCACACACGCACACATCCTTCATAAACATACACCAGTAATACCTTGAACTTGATCACACCCATGGAATGCGAAAAATAGAAAATCCGGGCGATGTTCGAGGACACAAGTGCTAAAAAAGCACCACTCTAGTTGAAGTAAACTAGCACAACGGCAGAAGCGTTTCTGCCGCACTAGTAGATGGATCTTCCCTTCTAGGACGTGCTGGGTTATCATCGCGACACACGACTAAAATTCAGTCGAGGATATCGCTTACGCCGAACGATGAGCTTCCACCACGCCGACCACGTCGACGATCACCACCGACGCCTTGTCTTTCAGAAGATAGCAGGAACTGCGACCCTACCTTGCTTCGTTTACACACGATAGAAGGCTCATGGCTCAGAGTATTGCAAACTTCGGAAATCTCCCTATCATCGCTAATTATGCTAGAAAATGTGGCCCAAAATATTCTATAACAAATATTTTAAGTAACATTCGCCGGCTTTTTATAGTTTATGATCGCGGTGCTGGTGAGGTAGACTCTCATCTAATACGCGACGTGGATTTCGCTGACGTGCTTTGGCACCGCAGATGCATCGCAGTGAAAAGGCAGTGAGCTCTCGATGGAAAAATAGAAAAAAGTCTGCTTTTCTTTTAAAAGTAATATGGCAGTATTTTTGTTTGCTTTCTATTAATATGTTTTTTTTTTCGCACCATTAACGACGTGCTGTCAATGAAATTCGACTTTAAAAATACTTCATAGTCCCTTTAAGCATCCAGCCCGAGTGTTTGAGCTTAGGAGGTTTTTCCGCCTTAATCTCCACTTGCTCAGGTGAAGGGACATTTAATCACTCAATATATTTCCAACTCTCATTACCATAGTGGTATCACTGGAACAGTGCTGGCATGCCTTCATTATAATTATGTATCTGTACAAGCAGGCTTGTCTTAATGCGAATATGCTTAAAAAATAAAACAAAATACAAGATTGTGTCAGATAGCCTTACCGACAATCGCAAAGGCAAACAATCTGGGTAGATGTGATAGTATCTCAGCAGATGCTTTCATTACAGGAATTAGCTCTCCATGGTTCTTTTGCCCGATACCGCTCCTCATCAGCAACACACTCCACAGAGGTTTGATTATGAACGTGTAGAACATGAATGCAATTTTTGAACCTTTGGATGACATTGCATCAATGAACACGGTCATGATAATTTCCTGGTTGCGCGTATGCCACAAGGCAGAGAACATTGCAACAGCTAAACTCCCGCAATAATGTGGTTTCTTTAAATGCTAACCCCACTGAAAAAAACAAAAACATTTGGCGCTTATATGAAAATGAACAGGTTCGTACCGTTAACAATTTAGGCATACCGGCCACCAGTTTGTCAAAGGGGTCCCGCGTATGAGCCATAACGGTCACCTATTTGGTCAAACAGGTCACTTACTTTGGCAACCGGGTCAGTTGTCTGGGCGAATGGGTCATTCGTTTGGGCAAAGTTGTTGCACGTTTGCTCAAACCGGTGACCATGTTGCACAGACGGTTGACAGGTGACCGGCAAGCTGCACCGGTCTAATCAAACGGCTCTCCGGAGCCTGTTTAATACTGATCGTACAAATCGGGGGCATGGGCACGCCAGTTTCAGCAGTGGCAGACTGTTTCGGGAAAGCCGGGAGCGCCGGTTCATCGATTAACCATCGTCCGCGTAATGCAAGTAAATAATTTATATTTTGATTGGGCTGATGTTCGCTTATACTGAAAGAACAATAAACAATTTCTTATATTTACGTAAACATGCGACGTTGCCGAGCCAATATTTTTGACAGAACTTTAAAACTTTGGCATTCTTTGTTGCCTCAATTTACTTATTCAGCTCGAATCTGTCTCGCAGAGGACGCGACCGCGTGAAAGAATATTCTTCTATAGACCTTTTCTTTCACGGCGCCGCCATCTTGAGAATTGCGGCGCCGATGACGCCGTCTAGCGGTTTAGAAAAAGAAATACTGGCTAGTTCTGGCAGCACAGCTATCTGGGTAGGCAACGGTGTGGGTATGGGGGGAACTTGGCTGGACTTGGCTATGGTGGGCTGCAATAACTTGGTTGGAGTTTGTCCGGTTGAATCCAGCTGGCTACTCACAGGCCATCACCTTGCCTCTTCGAGAGAACGAGGACGAAGACGGTGCGGTGTTTTGATTGAGTTTCCACAACGAAGTATATATGAGCAGTTTAATGTAGTCTATGCAGGTAAGCTCTCGGCATTAGATAGCTCCATCTTGAGTGATGGCATGTAGACTTTTTCATACCTTTCACATACCATGGGGCTGGCAGTGATAACCTAATTCGACCACCTGCACCGGGAATTAAAATTGGTCCTCTTGTCCTAGACGAAGTGGTCGTGAGCTTAAATGTGACGTTGAGTCGGATAGGAATCTCTCGCGATTCAAGCTCGCAATCGACTGACTTCATAAATAAGGATTCTCGGGGAAAATGCGAAGCTCGATAACATTGCAGCCACACTCACGCTGCAGCTTCTTGTGCTCATGGCACACTTTCTGCTATTGTTCTTATGCTTTTTAAAATTATTTATCCATCCGACGACCACGCAGTGGAAGCCACACAACCGCAGATTTTCGGAAATTGCAGCACGGTAAAAAGGAGCACTCGGAACTAACTCATGCACGACGTCCGTTTTTAAGCCTTTTCGCCCATACCCTCGGCGGTTGCATACCCTGTGTCAGCGGGCAATCCAAAAATGCACCAGGTCGAGGGTACGTCAGTTACTGGCTGGTTTGAGGTTATGCGAAAAAGGTCTATACTTCGTTTCAGCTTGGGTCCAGACGCAGCCAATGCTACAATCACGAGCGTGTGGCCCTGAACAGTGCCTGTACTGCACGAGCGCGCGTGCTTGGCAGGGACGCTAGAAGCCCGGAGCTCGCGCTTGTAGCATCGGCTGCGTCTGGACCCAAGCTGAAACAAAGTATAGACTCCGTTTCGCCTCAATTCAAAACTCAGCGAAGGTAAGGCCCGAACACGTGGCTGAACGAACATCGAGCATTGCGAGAGCGGGCCCGCTGTTGCATCAGTCAAATTACGAGCTCGCGCTGGGTGCTTTTTCGCTCGGGCGCAAGCAGAGCTTCTGGCCGGCGCGCGCCATTTCCAGCGTTCAAGCGTGCTGAAAAACATTTACCTGCTTTCCGAGGCTGCGAACGAGGCGGGGTCAGCTTTCTGTGGCAATCTGAAGAGAGGAGGAAAGCGCGTGTACAGCGGTTGGTCCACCCTCTACCCTAGCATTTACTTCAAAAAACAAAGCAAAAACAAACCGCGGATTTTTTTTTCTTTTTTTTTATAGAAGGGTGGGGGCGTCCCGGTGGCGTATTTGTAGGGAGCAGTAAGTAGGGGCCTTAGCAACGCCGCTCCGCCCCTTAGAAACGATGCTCACGCAAGATTGGCTCCTCCAAAAAAAAAAAAAAAAAAAAGAACGCGACGCCGCGTTGCTGGCGGGGTTTACAAACACGCGAGAGAGTCCCGCGGGGTTTCGCCAGTTTCGCTGTGGTCCTATGCAGAGTTTCACCTTCGCGGTGGGGGTTCTTGCGTTTCGAGAACTGGCACTGCGTCCACTGCGCCCCGCGAATATCGCGGGGCAGAGATCGCGGCTGCTTTCGAGAAGAGTAAAGCTATACGCACTCCGGAGTGCATTTCGGACGAAATGGCTATACGCACTCCGCCGAGAACTCATGCCCGTCGGGCCACCCTTTGCGAACGGCGCGTGTATCACTGGGGAGCGTGTTAACCCAGCCCCCGCCTGCGTTCACGCCGCTTCGCGGCGACAGTATCGGCTGCTAATTACAAAACGTAACCAGTACACGCCGCTTCGCGGCGTCCGGCCGGCAACCCAAGCCCCGCTGTCCCCGATCGCAACTCCGGAAAGGGAGTCCCATTTAGTTCTGCGAAGTTTCGTCGACAACATCCTCGCAAAAAAATAAATGTCGTAAATATCGCACTACGCCTCGATAATAAAACAAAATGAACAAAAAAGAAAAATAAGTACGCCCACCGCGGATCGAACCCGCGTCCACTCGTGTAGAAAGCGGACGCCTTAACCCCTATGCTATGCCATCGCTGAAAAAACTCGTTAAGACCATTCGTTTTATACGAGTTTGCGCAACCCCCCCCCCTTTTTTTTTTCTTTTTTTTTCTTGTGACGCAAGCAGTGACGACAGCGCGTCTGCGTCCGCGCGCATCCAATCCTGCGTGAGCGTCGTTTCCAAGGGGCGGAGCGGCGTTGCTAAGGCCCCTACTTACTGCTCCTTACAAATACGCGTCCCGGTGTTTTGGGCCTTCACCTCCTCCCCTCCCTCCTCTATAGTCAGCACTGTCACGTGACCCGGGAGAGGAGGGCACACGCTGATTGATAAGCAAAGCCTCCGAGATCCGGCCAAGGGCGAGTTGGCAGCCTCTTTCGTTTTTTTGTCTGCTTGTTGTCCTGTGCAGTTTGAAATCCGTTTGTCGTACCTGCTTCGATCTGCCGCCTTTCCCTGCGGTCTTATTAGGATGTCTCTTGACAACGTATTGGATGTGCACCAAAGCTATCATTGTTCGAAAAGTCCTACGCGTATATCGGCAACAAGCGATTCTTCAAAGAAGTCAGGAATTCTTGCGGTTTGGTTGGGTTCGGAAAATGAAAGCTTGTGCGCCGCATCGTGTTCAAACTTCAAGGAGCCTTCCTTCTCTTTTTTGTGTTTGTTTGGTTTACATGCTTTGACCGTGTCGACATATATTTTGGACAGCAACTTTCAAGTCCGCTATTATTATGGTAAGTGCACTGCAAAATACTTGTTGGCAACGTTTAACCGTTGTTCTACGCGTACTCTTTCAAATTATCTATAGAATTATGCAGCGTCTAATCTTGCGGCCGCCGGGAGAATAATTTCAACCAAAGTCAGTCATTATAGTTGGAAATTACCTCGGCTGTATAAAAGCTGAGAGTGCATCTTCACATTTCACAGATCGCTTGCACGTTTGTACTTGTCTACGGAATAGGTTGTAATAAACTTCTAGGCGAATTGAAAACGATCTTTTGTGTCTGCTTTCCTGCCCATTTGCAAGCACCTGCGAGAGCATGATTTGTTCCACGTGTTTCCTCCATGTTACAAATAGGATTATGAGTTTCAGGACGTCTTAAGTAAGTTTAAGATTACCAACCTTCCAAACGATACCCATTTAGGGCTTGCGAATAATTTGCGTATCCGAATGGCGCGTTCATATGTGTGGTCACGTGCCTGGTCGAACGGGCACAGGAATCAAACGGGTACTGTTTCAAGCGCGTACCCGTATCCAATAATCAGGTTTGATCCAAACGGATCGACAGGTTTGCCACACATTTGACTCAAACGGGTCGACCAGTTTCCCACCCCTTTGAATTTTAAATTTCATTTCATTTCATTTATTGTTCCCTTAAAGCGCCCGTAGGGCTTTACATAAGGGGGGCTTTGACAACAAACAAAAACAAAGAAAGGAAAAAAACACAGGGTTAAAGGTTGCTAAACATCGAGAAAAGTAGCAAGTGCAGCTCTGAATCCAGATGAGTCTTGAATTGTAACAATATGTTCTGGTAGAGAGTTCCATTCTGAAAGTGATAACTGCAGTGGAGAGAATTTAAAAGGTTTGTCCTTGGTGTTACCAGATGAACTTTCTGAGAATGGTCTGTACGAGGAGAAATGTGATGAGCCGCAGGACAGTACAATTCTCTCTTTGAAGGGGCTTGATAATACAAAGCGTGTAATGAAACTAGTCTTGTCAGTTTCCTTCTTTCCGCGAGCAGTGGAAGGCCGAGTTCTTTTTTTAGCGTAGTAATACTAGTGTGTGTGTAGTTTTTAAGAATGAACCGAGTTGCCCTGTTTTGGATCGACTCTAATTTCTGTATTAGGTAAGCCTGGTGGGGGTTCCATGTTGTAGATGCATATTCGAGCTGCGGGCGAACAAGGGCAGTGTAAGCTACGAGTTTTGTCTCCCGGTTAGCCATATGTAGTGTTCGTCTCAAAAAACCGAGGCTTTGGTTTGCCTTTACAACGACGTGATTAATATGAGCTTCCCATGATAAGTTTGACGTGAAATGAACCCCAAGATATTTGTATGTGTGTACATGTTCAATGGGCGTATTAAAAAGAGAGTAGCTAAACACTGTGGCACTTCGCTTAGTGTTGAAGTTTAAGAATTTTGTTTTTAGGATGTTGATTTGCATTTGCCACTTTTTACACCATGTTTCTAGCGTAATCAAGTCATTCTGAAGTTGAATGCAATCACTAATGCAAGATATCTTCCTATACACCACACAATCATCAGCGTACAAACGGATGGTTGAAAGAATACTATCGGGTAAATCATTCACGTACAAAAGAAAGAGCAGTGGACCCAGCACGGTCCCCTGCGGCACTCCCGATTTTACTTTCTGATGTGATGAAGATTTGTAATCATAACAAACACTTTGCGAGCGATTGAAAAGAAAATTCGATATCCAGTCTATCACGAATGGCTCCACTTGGAAAGCACGTAATTTTTGAACCAGTCGATGATGCGGCACCTTGTCGAATGCTTTTTTGAAGTCAATAAAAATTGCATGCGTCTCAGTTTTAAAATGCAGGTTACTGTGTATATCAGTTATAAATTCAAAAAGTTGGGTTTCGCAAGAGTGAGACCGACGGAAGCCGTGCTGGTTTACAAAAAGAAGGTTGTTTGCTGACAGGTGATCCATGATATTCGAAAATAAAACATGTTCTATTAATTTACTCGGAACACTCGTCAGAGAGATGGGTCGATAGTTCGTGAATTCATTCTTTTGACCATTTTTAAAGACAGGGGTAACTTTTGCCAGTTTCCAATCAGCAGGTATTTGGCCACTAGTTAGGGATTGCTCAAAGATAGAACAGAGGAGAGCGGAAGATTCACATTTGCTAAGCTTAAGTAGCTTCGTCGTGATATTGTCAGGACCGGGGGCAGAGTTGGTTGGGAGTTGTTCTATTATTTTCTGAATTCCACTCACAGACATAGTGATTGGGCACATTTGTGTGGCTATGTCGTAATTAGGCGAATGCTCTGGTAAGGGGAAAATGTCTTCAGAAAACATCTCGCTAAAAAAACGACTGAATTCCTCGCACACTGTACCCACATCGAGCTCGTCTCCCGCAAGATTAGTGAATCGGTGAGGCTTCGACACTTGCTTAGGGTTAACCGCTTTCCAGAACTTTTTGGGGTTAGCTGTCATAAGGCTGCGGAGGTCTTCGTTGTAAAACTTGTTCTTCGCTCGACGTATCTCTGTCTTGCATACTAATTGGAATTCGTCATACTTTGTCCACGCAGAAGGGGACAAAGACAATTTAGCTGTCTGAAATAGTCTCCGTTTTTTATTCAGTAGTCGTTTAAGGCGGTTCGAAAACCAGGGTTTCTCAATAGAAGACTGTATATTTATTTTTGGAATGAATTGATCGCATAGATCAAGTAGCTTTTGTTTGAATAATTTCCAGTTTTCGTGAACTGTTCTAGAGTCAAAGCCAACCATGTAACTACTTGAAAAGGATTGCAAGCTCCGACAGAAGTCATCGATGTTAGCCCTGGAGTAATCATAAATAGCTTTTACCAGCGGACTGTGCTTTTGCGTAGGAAGAGCAAGTTCAACATTTAGGGAAGTATGATCACTGAGCGGTTCCATAAAGTTTACCGAAGCTATAAAATCTGGTTCCGAAATAAAAAAAGATCCAAGAAAGCAGAGTTACGAGTTGGCTTGTCAACCATTTGAAAAAGAGAGAAGGCGTTTATCACATCAACAAAGTCCCGACTTTGCTTTGAAAGTGTATACCATGCATCAAAGGATATCACATTTGGAACAGCCGGCCATTTTATTTCGGGATAGTTAAAGTCACCGGAGAGAACTATGAGATCATTTGGATAAGAACGAGCAAGGGTCTCTAAGCAATCATAAAGTATAGGCGAGAAGTCTGACAAGTCAGGTGGCTTATAACATGCGATGACTAAAATACAAACAGCAGGCGTCTTAATCCTTACCCAAACACCTTCAAAACTTGATATTATATCACACTTTTCAACATGCAAAGTACTTCTAACAGCAATCAACACTCCCCCTCCCCGCCGCTCAATCCTATCTTTCCGGATGATAAAATACGAGTCACTTAAGATTAATTCGCTATCTGCAATATCCGGAGTTAGCCAAGTTTCACTGATGATAACAACGTCTGCAGAGCAGGAGTGGACAGCAGAATGCAGCGCTTCTTGTTTGGCATAAACGCTTCTAACATTGGCAATAAAAAAGTTTATGGTTGATAATGGTCTTTTCTGTTGTTGGGAGGATGACTTTCTGGTTTCCTGTAGCTATGCGGGAAGCTGCATAACACGTGCGGTTTCCTGGTCAAAAATATATCGCAAATTTCCTATAATTAGTTTATCATGGCGAAGCTTGAAGTCACGAGCTTGTGCTTTTGCAAAAGAAAGGAGCTCTTTTCGTGCTTTACGGGTCTCTTCCGAGTAATCCTCGCTCAAACGGAAATCTGTACCTTTTAGTCTGTTTGCCTGTGATAGCACGAGTTCTTTATCTTTAAAAGATAAAGAAATGGTTTATTTCAACGAACAAAACGTAAGGGCGCAAACGAGCTGGCGTACATTGCACATGGTTGAAAAAAACCCACTGCGGGTAAACGACACAACACTAAAAAGTCTCTTTTAGAGACTTTTTAGTGTTTCACTAAAAAGTCTCTTTTAGAGACTTTTTAGTGTTGTGTCGTTTACGCTCAGTCTCGGGGATTTTTCAACTATGAGTTTCTTTCAGTTGGGAAGAGATGAACCCTGCCCTGCTAACTCTTATAATATGAAATAAATTGGTTGTTAGAGTATATTAACCTGCCAGTCAAAAGAGAGAAAGTTGTTTTTAATGGTATACATAGTGTTTGACTGTCTATGACGCCAAGACTTCAAAGTTGATAAGAAATGAACACCCAATAAAAGAGGGACATCTATATGTAGACTTGCAAACATAAATTATTTCTTCTGAAATTTAACAAAATACCTGATCAACCGGATTTTCCTACATTCTACTAAAATAAAATACAATCGTTTTACCCTATTGTAACAAAATCAAAAAAGGTATTTTCCCCTGTACTCATAAGAGTGAAATATAGTCGTACGACCATTTCTTCCATTACAAATAAAGAGATCGCCCACCCTTTCTCATATGACCCATTCCAAAAGTAACAAGCCAGAGAGGGCAGAGATGTGTAGAGCAGCGCACGAGTTCAGAGCTGAACCAGAAACAATAAATGGGAACGGCAGGGACGAGCTTCACTTGTCCCGCCTCCAGCGCGCGCTTCCTATACGGAGCGCAAGCTCGTCTGCTTCTTTTGCAGGGGTTTTGGTGGTGTCAAAACGCCGAGCTCTGATTGGTTCTGAATGAAGGATAGTCGGCAGATTTTAAGGCAGCTTGCTTTGAGGTCTACCCTCTGTCCTTCAATCGGAGCCAATCGGAGCTCGGCGTCTTTTTGACGTCACTGCAACTCCTCCGGAAGAAGCAGGCGACTTGCTCTCGATATACCCTCGACAACTGCTGGCGCCTTGTCAGATTGTGGCTTGCACGCAGCCAGAGTACGGCGAAAGGCAAAAAGCACGTGCCGAAGGCCGGGAATTAAAAAAGACACTCTGTTGTTTCCGGGTGGCACTCAGTTGGTCGAACGACGTTTTAGCGAACGCCGCATTTTCATCACAAGACACTTTAGCGAATAGTCGAACGGCACGAAATGGCGTTTATGGGATGGAAGAATGGGATAACATTTTTGTAATGAGCCGCCGCACACTGGCGCCGCCAAGCGGCGTGAACGCAGAGGGACGGGTGGGTTACCACGCGCCCCAGACATTCGCTAAAACGCCGATTTGCTGAAATTACCGCTGTTCGCTAAAACGTCATTCGCCCATGTGGTATGGACACGCACTCTATTATCGTTTCATTGTAGGCTGACATCCTACATTCTTTTGAAAAAGACTTCTTTGGAACAAACTACGTCACGGCCGAAATAGCTAGCTGGTGCAGAACCCGGCGGTTCCCCTAATTTGACAGATGGACGAAAATACGTTTTCCTCGTGTGGACCGACAAGGTTATCAAACTGTTTTCCTAATGTGAGAGGGCTATTAATTGCAGACACGCCACTTCCGACACTTGCAACTTGAAGAAACATAACTTCTCTATCTAGTAGTGTGCTCCGCTCGCAAATTTCGAGTGGTTCAAACGCGCTCCTCTTGGAGCGCTCATCTTCACCTGACAGATCCAGTTCAAGTTGGTTTTCTCCCATTCGTAACTTTGTTCCAGCGCACGCCCTGTAAAGCACTCAAACCACGCCGAAGTTAATCCACGAATTTTGGCGGAGCTAGCCGGAAGTAGACAGATGAGCGCTACGTCAGTTCCGCGCTGCGCTTGTGCAGTCTAGGTCGGCGTACCGTGCGGACCGTCGCGTCGGATCTGTTCGGATGCATCGCTATTTTTAAGCGGGATCGCGACTGCTCGAACGGTCTTACCTGTTGCAGAGGCGGGTCTGGAGCGTGGAAAATCGTAAGCGCTAACATTCGTGATTCTAAGAGGAAGAACGAAAAAAATAAACGACAGAAAACCTGATGGAACCAGGTGGCGTATCTATGTTTTCGTAACTGGTTGTTTACCTTATAACACTGCATACCGCCCTCGTTTGTTCGTGCATTAAAGCAAGAAAAGACTAGGCAACGACCATGCAAGGGGTGGTTTGATTCCTCTTTGTGTTTTTAAAAGTTTTGCCAGTGCCCAGCCAGTGTCAACTGTTCTTTCCGCAGCTCGACAGTGGAAGTAGTGAGTCGTCCTCGGATAGAGCAGTCGGCTTGTCAACTTGTAGGCAGCTGCCGTATTGAACGGTGGACCGCCTCCACCGGGTCGCTTCAAAAGTACCATCTGCGCTGGTCGGTTTGGCTAGATGCCAACGAAGCTGATATTTACCTCCATCGCAGATTTTGGAAAGCGCCTCAAATCTACCATCGGCATTCATCATACATCATTGTAAAAATGGCACAGCGTCGCCACATTCGCCATGTGTGCCCGGTAGTTTTTTCTTGTTGTCTATGAAGGTTTTGCAGCTGGCGCGAACACTCTGTTCACTTTTAAGCTGACACTGCCACCAAAGCTACAAGCACGAACTAGCCGCTGCTCCTGGTTTTGAGACATGCAATTCTAGCGCGGGTGCTCGCCCTGCGGAAGAACGCTTCAAGGCAGCGACCTCGAGCTACTGTGCTTGTAGTATCGGTGTCCTCTCTCTGCTTTATCTTATGTTGTTCTTTTTGTTTCATTGTTGTGTCCGGCGGAGTTCACGCGCGCACGTCTTCAGCAGTCGTTTACGCTTTCCTCACCTTCTTCGAGGTTAAATCGGAGTTAGCTAAAGTAGGAAGGCAATTCTGTTTATAAATATAAGGTATCCCAGTGAGGCTTGTCAGCTTTTCAAGAACAATCGACAACCGTTCCACACAGCACTGTGTGACGAAACACTGAACACTTGACTCATATGTGATTTCCGCCTCCAATATTAATGCCCGTTTGTTTGGTTTCTCCAGGACTGCTCCCATCGACGCCATCATAATCAGGACCCACAGAGAAGATAAGGTTTCTGGCACAACGTGCAAAATCACGGGCCCAAACCTCTACCTGCGCTCGTGGAACATGTACGAAACGTCAATGGTGAGGAAGTCCGGACTCTTCCAGCGAAACGCTGGAATGTTAAAGGAGCGCCCATGTGTTGGTAAGCGGATATAAATGTGAGACTATAGCATACAAAGCTGACACCACCTACTCTCTCAGAAAAAAAAATATATTCTTACACCTCTTGTCCGATAATACACCCCAAAACTTCAATTCGATGTACAGCTCGGTTCGAATATACTGCATATTCGAACAGACGGCCCTAAATTTTACGAGGGGCTTGATAGCCGTGTGGTACAACTTATTAAAATGGCTAATGTACGTGTTACTGACTACAAAATAAATAATTGAGGTTTTCTTGGCCCTACTGCAGAAGCTCAGTGTTTTCTTTATGTGGCATTTGGTACGTACTTTAGCTAGTTACTGAGTTATATCGCACCGTTATGAAGCGCCTCGTAAATTTTGGGGCCGTCTGTTCGACTAAAGGGCGCTGTACGTCGAAATCAAGTTTCGGGGTGTATCATAAGGGACAAAAGGGTGTAAGCTGGTACCCTTTTTTAGAGGGATGAATAATCGTAGCCTATGCACTAGAACTTAGACGTCATCATGATGGGATTGAGCAAATACACAGATTGGAAACGAGTGCTGCGTCAGCACTCGGCTGGCCTTCGTGTCCAATCAACGCATTGAAGGACATCCGGCATCGGGCTCGAGTTATATTGTTCCATTCAACAGTGATGACGTTCTATGGCCTAAGGGAGGCCATTCGCAGGGATCGATTATTCCAGCTGGCGTTTACATCGTGCTCTACATTACCGATCTTTTGTGAGGTTGAGAAAAGAAGTGATATCGCTTCACGGCCATAGAATTTTCCTTTTTATCGTATAACAGTTGCAAGTACACCACATGTCATAAGGCAGAATATAGTACTGACTCGTTTTCGTTCCTGAATCAAACTCAGCTAAAACTCTTTCTGTCTCTTCTTGACGTTGATCGCGAGGAGATCTGACTTTATGTTTTGTGCAGTGCAAGTTTCCCCAGAAAACCACCAAGCACCCTTCTCGCGCTCTATGATTCTATGAATTCAAAATCTATGTTCAACCGTATTCTTCTAGGTTGCTTCCGTATGGGTTCACGAAATACAATGTCTACAAGTAAATAGTTGTCATATGAAGGATGCAGTGCATGCACGGAGCGGTTCTTCGAGTACGCCAAAGTAACTGTCACACGCGGTTGTCCTCAAGAAGCTCAACTCTGTGTCAACTGTTTCAAGCTACGTTGTCAAGGCTAGCGCCGCCTGCAGAGTCATTCAGCCCATCTTATGCCAAAGTAAAGGACGTGGCTTCGTCTCTCGTCTCATTCCCACCACTCGCCTTCAAAGTAGACGTGTTGGAGCACTGTGGAAGCGACGCTAGCCTTTGCAATGGATCACTAAATTGTTTACTCTGAGTGTAGTTGTGTTAAAGAAATCTATCTCTAGGCATGTATTTTCCCATTCGATGTTCCCGATTAAGTACTCCCATTATTTATATTTCTTTATTCTTAGTTATAGAATACCTGCTGCGCCGCTAGGCATTATGCAAGGGAAGTGGTTGGGAGTGGGGAAGGGGGGGGAATTCCATAAAAAAAATGCATACCAAAAACATCTTTTCAGAATAGAAGAGCAGAACAACAATTGAAAATCTTTATACTTAAACACAACCTCGTGTTGTTTCGTAAAAACTAGGGTACCTCAATGTCCTTCTGTTTGGGGTAGTGCCAACCTTTCTAGTACCCGATGCCGACAGCACGCGCTCACGGGGAAAATACAAAAAAAATCGACGAAAACAAAATATCGCCATAGCACACTCGGCGCCACAAAAGCGTGCAGGGACACGCTCTTTCACGCGCTTCTGAACAGAAAATAAAAGTGAACGTGTGGGACAATATGGCGAGATGCCACCATCCTAAGCAAAGCGCACATGAAGGCACCGTAGTAAAAACAGCCTCCTCTAAAATGGAAGCTAACTCTTCTGGAAGGTGATTCCAACCGCAACAAATCTATACAAAAAAAAAAACAGAACGTGTATGATAACAAAATGTTGCTGCCTTTTTAACGTGACACGTTCTTCCACTGGCTGTACGGCATTTCGTAAGGCCCAAAAGGGAAGCCGGCGAGTGTCGGCTTCGATTTTGTTCTCAGTAGAACAGGCCATCGCAGCAAAAAACGCGTTTGCGTCACACGGGAATCGAGTCCAGACCATTTAGATCATTAAGCGACTGTCTTTCCAGCATAGTACGACACTTTTTCTTTATTGCCGGTTAACATGTACAATCAAACACAAGGACAGAAGCAGAAAGTGAGGCTTGCTAAAACTGAACGGGTGTTAAAAATGCGAGCCAACTTTTCGATAGCGCTGAGGATCTAAAGTGGCCTTGTCGGCAACACAGCCTCGAAGGTTGGGAGTCACTTAGAAACAACGTATGTTATGACACTTTTGTGGAAGTACTCCCATGCCTCCCGCGCATCGCTCTCGGCATGGCGCATGGCCATTCGGGTTCTCCATCCTCGCTATCAACCGTCCAAAGCCTAATCCCTCGGAGATCTAGTGGCAAGTCTCCTTCAGGGTACGTTGGAAAGCGCCGCAAAGAAGAACGCCGTCCGAGCACTCTACAAATGCATGCTCGATAGTCCTCAGCTTTTTATAAAGGATACAATCGACACCTCACGAAACAAACAGTCCCTTCACGTCCAGGATTATCTTTACCGGTAACGAAGCTCTGCGTAGTTTAATGAAAAACATTTTCACACCGGGAGGAACTCGCATTTGTTTGACGCGCTTTAGGACGTCATGTCCAAGGCCCGTGCTGTACAACGCCTCATACATGGACGCAGGAGAATCAACATCACACAAATCCTAATATAATTTTTATACGTGTCGTTCCATTTAAATATTTGGAAGGGAAACTAGCTTCTAGAATGTGACTCGGTGTTACCACGTGTTTAAGGTAACGGTGTGAATACCCCCTGTCACACACGACGAAGAAACAACAAGCTCGTGAAAGCCCGTCCTATTTTCACGTGCCATACTGTGAGAAGAAAAACGATAATTAGCATCGTAAAAAAACGAACAAAAAGAAAACATCAACTATTTTGCGCGAAAACAGGTGTGACAAGCTCCAGTCCTCCCTGGGGAACGCTTAGAAAAATAATCATTCTGCTCACGCGCTTCCGAGATGTGTCCCAAATAAACACGGCAAACACTCAATGCAATTTCTGCAGATATACGCGGGAAAAGTGCATAACTTAAAGCACGTACAACAGTTTGCTCACAAAAAAGTTGGAAACTGTGGCACGTGAAAAAACATTGAAAGACCCTTTCCGCTCCATTTTTCAGGTTTTCTTTGGAGCTCTAGTAATTGACCGCGACAGTAAGACATTTCGCGGTAGTACTCAAGGGCACGCCAAAGTACTTCACTGTTGTGGTTACCCACATCAAATTAGCGAACAGGCTAGGTGTTGAAAAGCACTGCTCATGCCAAAGAACGAGACATATGTCCCAGTTTACCGCACTTCCAATAACTTCGCAAAGAAAGCTTAACAGTATTGACAACCTCGACGGCAGTCTCTTGGTTTCTAAAAAACAATGCAATGTCGTCCAGAGACGCCAAAACACGCGTCTTTAAAGAATGCAGTTTAAACCTACTTATTAACATTACATTTGCAAAATCCAGAACGAATAAAAGAACATCATGCGGTACACGACCAAATGATTTTTCAGGGTCTACTTTGAGCAAGGATATAAGGCTATTCTCTGGAGAATGGCCTTATAACAAGAGGGACAATGAACAAACACAAATTTCCAAACATAGCTAGGTTGATTATTTGATTCTTTTCGCCCTTCTTGTTCAGCTCGCTTGCACCTTTGCATTTAATTGCATTATAATCAAGGCTATTCATGGCATCACGATTCTCCAGGACATTCTGCGCTGTATGAATACTGATAAAAATAGTTATGCCCCTATTTCGCCACATTTTTGGTTTGGCTCAGATTTGTGCTGGTTACTTGAAACATGTCATGAATTACATTTGCAAATTACCAAGCCTCAAATGTAATCGATTACCGTTACAAATTACTTTCGCTGAAAATTAAAAGAATATTTTACTCGTTACGTTACAAATAACTCTAAAGTTGCTTTTTCCGTACACTTATCGAGAAAACAATAGAAACAATTTTATCTTTTTTGAAATATGTTCCGCAACACTACTTTTCATTTCTCATACGCCCGCATTATGGTAGTCCTTGTAAAATAAAATATTGTATTTAAGAAAAAGAGTATCGCTGCATACTCCATTCACCTGTTTGCCGACAAGGCACTGAAAGCTGCAACCGCACCCGCTAGATTACGGCTTATAAGATTTAAAAGCGCTAACAAAGACGAAGACAAAAAAGAAAGACGAACAGGACCAACGCTCTAAGCGTTCGTCCTGTTCGCCTTCCTTTTTGTCCTCGTCGTTGTTAGCGCTTTTAAATTTTATAAGTCATGAACCAACTCGCCCGCTTCGCCACTTTAGCTTACGGCCTCCGGAAATGATCCCTGGAATTCTGCAGACAAAGCAAGCGGTGCGCATGCTCAGTAGCAGCGTCTTCCTCCGCTACGAGATTCAGAGGTGAAGAAGCGATCTACGAAAGCTCCCATTTGACTCGGGTATTTCGCCTGTTATTCACGAGAAGAAAAAAACTTGGTTCTAACGTTACAATATATAGCCAATGCAGAACGCAGGTGCCCCAGCTTACCTTGATGTGTTTCTGTACATTAGGGTTTGTTGTTTTTGCTAATGACAATGTGTTATTTTTTTAGCAAGCAAAGTATGCACTGAAAATCTAGGTTTCCGTTCTCCTTAATGCTTTTAATTTTAAACATCTCATTAAGAGATGGCCATGGAGATGGCGGACACTCCATGACCGTAAAACTCGACCAGTCAAAGAAAAGGGTTCTCGATCGTTCACCGGTTCTCACAATCATACCAATATTCGTGGAGGCCAGGGGAGGGAGGTACATAGAGAGCGAGTGAAGAGGTGGCCATCGGTCTCACAAAACGATAGAGGATCACACCACATTTACGCGTCTCTCTCTTTCTCTCTCTCTGTCAGCACTCCTTATATGGCCTAACCCCCCCTCTTTCCATTTTATGTTGACTGTTGAATGTAAAGTGAGGAGACGACTCGACCACCATGCCCAAACAAGTAAATAAAAAAAGCATTGTCCGTACCCTGGAACACGATGCTTTTAGCATAGCGCCGGGCGCTTTTCAGCCGTGCCTCAAGAGCGTGCTAGAATAAACTAGCGCACATTATAGACAAAGAGAATTCGACCCCCCCGCGCGAGGCTACGTTGTCTGTTAGGCGAGTTATGAACCCGCGAATCGAAGGGGTATGGAGCCGCGTTTGATGTCTGTGCAGGTGACGGGAGACGTCGATGTGGGATAGGGTGAAACGGTGTAAAAGATTACGGGTCGTCATTTAATCGACGCTCGATTGGGTCATTCCTCGCTCGCTCCCCATGAAGACATACAACACAGTGCATGAGTCTAAGCAATTTACTAGACTCACGTCGCTCGTTGTCGCTCGTCGTCGTCGTCCCGCTGACCTCCGTGACCTGTCACTCTCAAAGTCGACAGCCAGAGAGACCCCCCTTTGCCTCGCTTCCCCTTTGAAGACCTCCACAGCCTTGTCCCCCGACCGTCCAATCGGGCACCTGGCCGCGAGCCGACCCTCCGACGTCAGCGCTCGGTGAGGGGGCGCTTTTCCGTCCCTCCCGGAGGACTCCGCACAATCCCCGACTGGACGGCGGCGGGGAGTGGGAAGGTCACGGGGAACGAGGGAACGGACAGGACGGCGGCGGGAAGCGGGAAGGTCACGGAGGAATGAGGGGACGGGGAGAGGGTCTCCACACTTCCCCTCCCTCAAGGCTCGGGCTCTGGGAGGCTTGAGGTGGCGGAGGGTGGACGTTCGCCCGCTAGGAATTCCTCCAGCTCCGCCATCACCGTGTCCTTGGCGGGCGGAGGCGGCAACGGAGCGGCGAGGGGCTCGGCCGGGCAGGAGAATGGCAACAGCGTGGGCGGCAGAGGGTCCGAAGAGGTCTCGGTGTCCGAGGCCGCAGCGGCGGCGGTCCCGACGGTGGAGGCAGCGGCGAGCTGCGGGGGTGGCCCCTCGTCAGGAAGCTCCCGGGCCGCCGGGGCTAGGAGGTTGGGCCAGTCTCTCTGGAGCAGCCGTAGCGCCGCCTCTACGCAGGTATGGGGACCCACCGCCCTGAGTAGCTCCTGGTGGCGCGGGCTGGCTTGGTGTGTCTCCCGGTGTACCACCGGCACCCGGCACAGCCAGCAAAGGTCCTGCAGGTTCGGGGCGAGTTGGAATGGGGGCAGCGTGTGCCCCAGGAAAAGCGGCGGGACCTCGACACCGGGCGTGTCGTGGACCGGTCTCGGCTGCTCCCGCCAACGTTGGCGGGACACGAAATGGAGGTCCCATTGCCCGTCCCACGTCGTCCAGGTCACCAAGGTGTGGCATGCCCGCCGGCTCCAGGCCTGTCCCCCTGTGAAAAGGATCTTTCCCCGTTCCTCCGGGGATTCACCGATGCATGGGAAGGGGGCCTGCTTGGAGTTGGTCCACCCCGCGCGGACGATCTTGAACCGTTCCGGGGCGAATTTCTGCTCGTGCTCGCGGGATTCGGGGAACCCGCTGAGCCCATCTGGCGCTGACTGGCCCCGCCGTCTGGCGTCCGTTCCAGGGGCCACCTCCAGAGTTGCCCACCCCGGGAGTCTGGCCACCTCGACCCGGGGTGCCCACCCGGGTACTTGGGGAGCGTTAGCGCCCCCGTTCTGCCCTGGCGGACCTCCTGGAAGGGGTCGTCCCCGGCCAGCGCCAGCACGCGCTCGCCATCCGGCGTCGTTCCAGAAAGGCATTCTGTGGGAAGGAAGTGCAGTCGGGAATACCGAAATGGAGTAAACCCTGTGCCGCAGATTGTAGTGACGACAGAAACTGCTGTGAGAAGTGAACTCGCCGACAGTGTCATGCACCGTTCGGCCATCGCGCTTCATCCGTGCTCCGGACTGCGCCTGCCGTCCGGTCGAGAAGGGGCATTCCCCGTCCTCATCAGCAGCTTCTCGTCCGTCGCCGTCCTGATCACGAAGGTAGTACCCTGCTTAAATCGGCCACATGAACATGGCCAGACTCCTCGGTTGGGTTCGGCCAAGCAAGTCTGTACGTAAGCCGCGACGCTCGCGTACTTACCTCGTAGGGCCATCCCACTTCGGAGCCAGCGATGCTGCGAAACCGGAAGCTGCATTACTCAGCGGGTGCATTCTCCCCAGAACCGGGTCTCTGACATTGTACTCCAGGTGTCGATGGCTCTTATCGTACTGCGCCGCCTGCTCGATCCTTGCGGCATCGAGGTTTTCTCTAGCGTCGTGCAACGCGCCCGTCAAGCGGCTTTTGAGCCCGGCCGCGTACGTAGAGAGGGGGTGACCCGATACCCCGTCACTGTTTCTTAACCCGTTCTCTAGTGGAGACGGCAGCTCCTTACCCAGGTTCAGGAACGCTGGTGTGAACCCGGTTGATCGGTTCACTGTCGTCCGAGTGGCGAAACACATCTCGACGATGTGTTCGTTCCAGTCCCGGTGTCTCTCCGTCAGCGTGATCAGCATGCTCTTCAGGTTGCGATTCACTCTCTCAGTGATATTGGCCAGAGGATGGTATGGTGTAGTCCTTGTGCTTAATATTGAGAACCAAGCAGGAGTCCACGAAGACTTTACTAGTGTTATAACTAGCATTATCGCTGACGAGACACTTGGGCGTTCGGAAACGCAGGAAAGTGTCCAACAACTTTTCCCAGATTCGCTCCGAGACCAATTTTCTTAAGGGGTACAGCTCCACCCTCTTCGAGAAATGGTCGGTGATCACCAAAAGGTACTGATTTCCCCGCTCTTCTTCGGCGCTAACACTACCGGAAATGCCCACGGGCTTTGCGACGGCCGTACGGCCCCCGTGTCCAACATTTCATCAACAGCCTTATCTAGGAGAGCTCGCTTGTGCACACTCAGCGGTCTGGGATTAGAACCCTACGGCCTAGCGTCTCCCGTGTCTATTTCATGTTGTAAAACATGCGTGACTCCCGGTCTCTCAGTAAACATACCTGCGTGTCTAGACAAAGCATCCGCAAACGATCGCCTCTCTTCGGCCGGCCCGTCGAGAGAAGCCACGATCTCTTCGACGTTATGGTGTACGGCCCGCGCAGCTAAGACCTCCTGCTGGCGCAGCCCAGCGAACGAACATTCTGATTCCTTCCCCAAACTAAGTGTGGCTACAAAGGGGATGAGAGGGGTCAGCAGGCTGTTGTGGTACCCGTTATTCTTTAGGTCTATAACAAACTTGGACGTAGTTCAACTACTCTACTCAAACTACTGTAGTTTAACTACTTTTCTGAGTAACTTGGTAACTTTCAATTACAACTTTATTTGGGTAACTAGTAGTTTGATTTAACTACCTTTTTCAGGTAACTTCTACTTAAATTACTAACTCCTTTCAAAATCTAGTGCTAATTTTTCTCATCACAAAAGTTTGAGCACAGAAATAAATGAGACGCCGGCAGATGAAATGGCATTCTTGAACAAGGGGCCCCCTCACATTCCGCTCCCACGCACTTATACTCGGCAGCCGTACAAACTGCATCACAGACATCCTTGGGCCAAGGTGGCGCCGTGTAGCCAAAACATAACACCGGCGCGCACGAACGCAGGCAGAGATGCTTAACAAGCCTTGGTCGGGTATTGACCTAATCCGGTAATGCACGCAGGCGCAGCGCCTCCAGCTGCAACCGTGAAAGATTGAGACACTCCGAGGGTTGTTGTTTTCATGTTGTCTGCCTTTAGTGAGTTCTGACTCAAGCGGTGGGTTCTACGGGGGGCGCCATGGAATCACCTCGCAGCTGGGCGCCTGTTCCCATGGTCGTCTCGTCGTCAGCACATACTTTCTTGCAAAGCCGGACTCCCCCGCGCACAAACCCAGACACGGATAATTCGTTCATGGGAGCACGTTCCCGCTTCCAGCTGCAACTGTACAAGCGACTATGCTTGTTCACGTAATTCTTCGCGTCCGTCCGACCTTCCACCCCAGGTTGGCCTCCTCTTTGTTGAAAACGTTTTCCTTGTCAGGAGTGTCATCACGTCAGGATACCGTAGTCGCCGGTGAGCATTGCGAGTGACCCTTGGGAGATCCCTTTGTTGTACCCGGCGTCAGCGGCGAAGTATACTTCGTTTCATCTTCTGTTAAACCAACGTAAAGCCAATAGACAGTTACCCGAGAAGCCGAGCTAAGCGGGTGAATGATGCGAATTGCGGTTCACAGTTGGATATTTATGTTATAAAAAAGGCCTATAAAAGAGGATTGTGATCGTCGACCCAAACACAAGCTCTACAACACTGTGTAAGGACAGGAGGCAACAGTTTGGTGAAACCTGTATATGCTGCCACAGCAAGCAGAGGACGAAACTGAAGTGCTTGTCACTGTTGCCTGACAAAAGCTGACCTGCTTTTGTCGGGCAAGACTAGAAGGCACGTGCTTAAATGTGCCTTCTCGTCTTTAGCAGTTCCACCTAATGTTGCCTGGTTTAGTTTCGTTTTCAAAATGATGTGCCCACCCATGCCCACCCACTTGAGCAAACACAATAATTGTTATTATAACAAATCAAATACATTAATTACCTGAAAAGCCAATGGTGGGTGCAGGAGTTAATTTGAATTGCACATCACCATTCTTATGCCCAACGTTACCACTAGGGCAGCGTGGCTGGATAGCACCAACGTCAAATAGCCCATTTTGCATTTATTTGTGAGGACGTCTTCAACGTCAAGACTTTCTGGAGGCGTGTACCTTCCCCTTGAAGAGTTCTTCGTCCTGAGGAAGTTGTGCAACGCAATTGTTGCCTTCACCACTTTCACCGCCCTGTGAGGCTTTTGCCGAAGAGGGTGCCCGTAGACTTGGAAGCGGTTACGGAGGATTCCGAAGCTGTTCTCCACAATGCGACGTCCCCGAGACAGTCTGAAGAAAGAAACAATAATCTTGCATCACCAATGACCCTTCACTATACTTTTAAAGTGCAGGCATGCACTTTTAAAAACCTTCAATGAGTACTGATTTCCTATTGCCATGGCAGAACTACTAGCTGTCTTCAGCACGGTTCCCAGTGTAGCATATAGACCGACAGGCGGGCTTGACGCCATGGAGCTGCGGTGGCGCTGCGATCGAGCCGGTGGTGTCGGTGGTGTGGGTAGAAGGGCGCACGTTTTGCATGGGCGTCATAGCATTTCAGGATGCCGCAAAGCTGTGTGGCTGTTAATTTCACCGAAAGGTACAGCAAAAGTAGTGGACTGAGTTGCCACAAGTTCCAGGCAGACTCTAAAAGGCGCAAAAGTTAGATAATATCCGTGGATCGAAAGGAATGGTCGCCTCGTGAGGACGACCGTTTGTGCGGCAAGCACTTTCTTGAAGGCAAGTGTGGCTTCCATTTTAATCTCCGTCCCGAGGCTCTTATGTGCAGGGAAACCGTCGTCTGATCGAGACCACCCAGATTTTGCTCCCACGGCGTTCGAGCACAAAGCACCGGCCAAGCGCTCGTCGGTGGCTGGCTACGCCCGTGCTACACAAGCGGAAGGAGATCGGCGGTAAAATGGACAAAGCGTTACTGCTTGTCTTGCCTTGTGGTTATGAGGGTAAGAAAAATGTTATACCTTGACTTGAGGGACGCTGTGCGTATTTAATCAATTAATAAATACACTTCCGCAGACCCACAGTCTGCTGATCCCACCGGCAGTGCAGGAACCGGCTCGAAGTAACTGTAGGCCTCGGGAGACATGTACGCCTGCACCGTGTCGGCCGTGAACTGGCTTGGCGAAAAAACTAAATAAACGACGACATGAGCCATCGACGCCGGTGGCAGAAACTTCACGCCGGAACTCCAGCAGGCCTTGATTACGGCATACGGATCGTCGAAGGCAACGTTGTCCACGCAGAGTTTGTCTCGATACCGCTGCTGTTCAGGCTCTGGTAGCGAGCTCAAATAATCGGGCATAACATACAACTAAGGTTCCGCGTTTTCGGTTTTTATTTTTTCGAAATTCGGCATACTTTTTTCGGTGCTTATTTTAAAATTCAAGTTTCGGTTTTTAGGTGTATATTTATTCCCAAGAAAGTTTACCGTTTTTTTGGTGAATATAAAAGAAACACCATCGGACACCGGATCATATGATCCTTGTAGCTGTGATATTTCTCATCACTCGGAGAATAACGACACACATACATACGTGGTCTTCTCTACAACTTCCGTGAGGACACACCTCAAAATTGTGGAATTCGCAGGCATAATCTTCAGCGCGCTTCTTTTCCTTCCCATTCTGATGACGTGACCGTCTCAGGTGATGACCGTACAAAGACTAGCGGCATGGCAAAAAAAAAGTCCATTGTATTTATGTTTTTAATCACAGAGAATTTTGAGAGAGGTGTTAAGAAAGGTATTAGCGGCTCACCTCGATGTCCTCTGAAGTGCATGAAGTGAAAAACCTTATACTAGTCCACATCCGAACTTCTTTTTAGGACCGGGAACTTGATACGCTAAGCTCAATCACAGAAAGGACACGGATGTCCCATGAAGGTCAATCCAAGACCTCTTTTGTTGCATGTTAAACCTTGGAAGGGGGCAATCACGAAGACGTCACACAATGTCAAACCTTGCAAAGCCACCTCTCTCTGTCCCCCCCTCCCCCACCCACCTTACGCAGCCCTAAAAAACTGACCTTTTTCGGTTAAAACCGAATTTTAGAAAACGAATTAGACATACTGTTATCGGTTTAAACTGAAAACGCCGAACCTACAAACTTACCTTTTTCGGTTAAAACCGAATTCCCGAAAATGAATTCCGCTTACTATTATCGGTTTTTATCAGCTTAAACTGAAAACTCTGAACGCTACATACGACATACGTTGGCAGGCAATACAAAGCACAAATAAATCTAGGAGTGTCCCTACAACGTCAACAACGAACGCACGCAACACAACACAATGGCAAAAACACGGAGAGCCTCCTGCTCTGGTAGCACTGTGTGGCTTTAATTGTGATAGTATGTTTACGAGATAAACCTACCTTGATGAAATCAGGTGCCAAAACTTCATATATGGCGATGCACACTTCGTGCACTATCTTTGACACCGTGTTGTGGGCCCTCCTAAACTGGAAACCAGTAGAGGTGAACGTCTCCCCTGGAATGAAGGTTCATTGCATTGAAATTAGTGAAAACACTTTATATGCATTCTAAACAATCAAGTATGCCACCATGTATACAAAATGCGGGGTCTTCAGGGAGAAATTTCAAAGGTGGCTTTCACTTGATCGTATTCACGCACTCACTGAAATGGAGATTATCAAAATTGAAAAACTGGCCCAAACCCGGGTGGTTAGACGGCTGAAATTTTAGGAATACAGCGAGCGGACAGCCAGCACCACCAGTATGATAAGGATTGTTATATCAATGTACCGAACCAACTGAACCCAGCCAGTGGTGTGATGTCGCAGGGCTATTCTTTATTTACAATTTATGACAACTTCCAGATTTACCGTAATTCATGCTCTTCCTGCGGTCCAGATGGCAGCGATCTGCTCTAAAGTAATTGGAAACATCAGTTTCGCAAGCTATAGCGCTATAATTTACACATATGAGTGGGTAGGCCGTGCATTTAATATACGAAATTATCAAAGAAAAGGCTTGCCCCACTGAAAAGTAATGAAAACTAACATTTCATTGGACAGACGCCTAATAAATATAAAAAATAAGACAACGCCGTCGTAAAGCACTAAAATATATGATTAAAAACATTATCTAATACCCCTGTCAGACTGGCAATTAAATGTCAGTTCCATCGAATGACAATTAAGCGATCGGCCAATCAGTGCGCGACACTCCGGCGTGTGCAGACGCTGTATGAGGCATTAGGGGGAAAGTGAGAGCCAACTGTGTACGTGCACAAGACACATTTGTCACATTGCACGCGCACAGCTGATTCGCCCATCGCACAAATGTCATTCGATGGAACTGACATTTAATTGCCAGTCTGACAGGGGTATGAAGTTGGTTGCCGCCACCTAGAACCGGGGGTGTATGAGTGCGAGCAAACAGGCCGTTTCCGAGATAAGCTGTCTAGTATGTTACTATACCGATTTCTGCGACAAAGCTGAGCGTGTAAGCGCCATTTAGGCATCCCTTCTCACCGCGACATAATTCACCTGTAGCGAGGTAGCGGAGCGTGATGGCGAGTATTTCGCCTAACGGAATGGCTTGTCGAAACGGGGTGTCCCGTTTTACTATTGGTGGCCTCACTTTCCCCAGCAGCTCCTCAAAAGTGGCCGTATCCATTCTTATCCAGGAGCGGTAAGACTCTGCGTCCTCAAGTGCCAGCTCGCACATCAGATTTTCGTAGCACCCCTGCTCCCTGTGCTTCCGCAGGTGGGGTCGCATCCACATCCTGCGCTTTTTGGGAGGCTGGATGAGGTCGTCGTCTTCGCTCGAGCTTAGTGCTTCCAGAAAAACTAGTCCAGCGAGAGCGAGCTGCCTCTAGCGACACGCCATGACAAGAACCAAGCCGCGACTTCGCGAACCAAAGCAGCGAGCGCGCGAGCGCGACCGTCCAAACGGAGCAAGACCGGAAGGACGCGCGAGGGGAACGCTTGTCGTCGAGTGTAGTCTCTTAGTGGGACTGCCACACGGCGTCCGCGGCGCTACAAATCAGACGACAAACAAGATCTTGTCCGTCGTCGGACATTTGTCGATGGTGTTCGTCGCCACAGTGAAACGGGATGAGCGACACGACACTTTGCCGTGTTGTCGTACAAAAGTTTGTCTTTGTCGCTCTAGTGGGACGCCGCTATAAGACAGAAGACGCCGCTAAATTACGGCAAGTCACATCGTGCTTTCCCTTTAGCAATATAAATTTTGATTATAAAATGTTCATAAAAATATGGTCTAGATGGCTGCAGTTTGTCCTAACAGAACTGGTAGGACCGCACTAAACTTGTGGAATAAAGGACAGAACCATTTTCACAAACATTCAAAAAGCGCGTTGCGTGCTGGAGTGTTGCGATATAATGAATAGGGACGTAGCAATACTTCAAATTGATCTCGAAAAACGTTTTGATCGGGTGCCCCAGGTTGACATTTTAGCTGTTTTGGATCATGTGAATGTCGGTTTCGTTATACGCGAAGGCGTGCGGATGGCTTACAGGAGGTGTACAAATAGTCCCATAGTTGATAACGCGGTAGGAAGTCGTATCAAAGTGCAACGTTCTGTCCGCCGAGGATGCCCCCTTCCCGTCTTTTTTATGTTTACATAGTCAATTTTTCTTAGCATTATTAGAAACAATGCTATCTGTGGGCTCAAACATAACTCATCTGAGGTGCTGATATAAGCTTACGCGGACGACATTGCTAGCTTTTGTGTAAATCAAGAAAGCCCACTTGAAATAGTGAACACTTTCAAACGTTCTTCTTTTGTCTCTGCTAGCGCCGTGAATTGGAATAAATGCTTGTGTTTTTGGCATGGTAATTGGCTTTCGACCCCTAATGTTTTTGAAAATGTTAAGTGGTTAGCCACCGCTCTTAAGCATTTGGGTGTTCCACTCGAAAACTACCGGAACAGCGAGCCCTACTGGCGTGGACAGGTCGCAGAGCTCCGTGAGAAAACACAGAGTTCAGAGGTTGGGATTTTTTGATTTTCACCCCTGCCACAACTTCCAAGTTGTCTTATTTTTATTTTTTTTAGCAAACTGTGGTACGTGCTACAAGTTTTACACTGCTTCAAGAGTTAACGTTTTAAAATTGCACAGCGTTTTTGCCATTTTTATTTGGGGCTTGACATGGGAACGTACGCAGCCGCAAGAACCTGTTCCGGCGCGTCCGCGATGGCGGACTAGGACTCTCACATTTCTTTTTGCGCCTGATTGTTAATCGTTTTCGTTTGTTTCGCAGACGCCCCGTTAGCCATAGTCAGACTGAGTAGCACCCTACTTGAGTTTATTGTTTCTGCGTAGATTAGAGCCAGGTGGTGTTCATGGTTACCTTAAAGAAGTTATTGGTTAAAATCAATTTTTGGCATCAGCGTTGTTTTTTTTCGAATACTTAAGCGAAGTCTCGCGTAAAAGGTTTTACTGGGATCTTTGTGATGTTGAATTTCGAGTTCCTTTGTACAGAGCTGTGTATTGTGCGGGCCCAGGGCAAGACGTCCTAAAACAATTTAAGAGAACACTTGTTCCGCCGTGCGTAAAGACATTCTTTTTTTTAGATTGCACACTGGCACGTTAACTGTAAAAGCGTGGCTGGCGGCGAAAGGAATGTTTGTCCTTTGGGGCGACCATTCTTTTCTGTGTAAAAAACCTGAAACGATTGAGAACGTCTTTCTGGTGTGCTGGGACGACGTTCTCGCAACGCACTCTGAAGAAAGACTTACCCTTAGACATGCAGGTATCAGGTACCTTTCTATAGAAAATTAGGACAGGGTGCTCTTTGATATGCTAATGCTATTGGGCCTGCACAGTATTTGGAGGTGTCAGATGGCTATGCGTCATGCCGATAATGACACGCGCGAGGCCGGGCGATTAAAACGCGAAAGTATTGCTTTTTTTGCTTTAAGTGCATAATGCACATGTCTGCGTGCCAGACTGTATTCCACTCGTGGAATTAATGACAATGAAAAGATTTTAGGCGCTAGCGCCTTGCCCAGGGCGGTCTGGACCTTACATGAGTCACGTTTGTTTGTGCACTGTCCCTCACCTGTATATATAATCATGTATAAAAGAGCAATAATGAAAGAAAAGAAAAGTCGACGTAGCGAAGTCGGCAGCGTGCTTGGCTCCTATGCCGGTGGCCGGGGTTTGAACCCTGCCATAGACTGTTGTCTTTATCTTTCCCTAAGTTAATAGGAGAATCTAGAATGGTTAAGAGATGTAGTTTGTTATGCCAACAATGTAAAGTGAAGTCCTAGCTACCTGCTATAAAAATGGAAAACAATAATCTCAAACGCAGGTTCTTGACAAGAGAAGGGCTGTGCCTAAAATAAGATTTTTGTTTTTTAGAGCACTCACGGCATCGGTGCTGTTCTTGGAACTTTGTGACTATACATTTCTGATGTTCTTGCACAACATATGTGGGAAGGTTTCTAAGAAAACGCAGCCTTGAAAGTATTGCAGCTCTCCTACTGTGTCATGAGGTCAGCAGAAACAAACATGGCGGCGCCCATGCAACAGAGCAGACACTGGTCTATTGGGGATGAGATCGAACAGTGACGGCTCTACCGGTATGCTTCTGCTGTGTGGGCAACAAACCGCATTTTCTTTGTTTGTTATTGATCAAAGAAATCGAAGATGACGATTGAAAGGCAGCTTCTCGTGCGTCTAAAGCACTGGTCAAAGGAAAGCGCTCGTGCCCAGACCATGCTAGGCGCGGTTCGATTTCTTTGCGTTTCTGCGTAAGTGAACACAGGGCTGTGTGAAAAACAAACTCGATAAAGACCCCCCCCCCCCATAATTCCATCGCCTGCCCACTAGTTCCCAAAGAATCGAGATTGAATATTCGAGGCTTCCAGAAAAGTCTTAAATGCCAACTCCGCTTCATTTTCGTTTTCGAAAGCAGGTGTTTGATGAGTGGCGTCGCCACGGACCCCAAGCCATGCGGGTTCGCCCGCCCATGTCTAGCTATGCGCAACTTTCCCGTGTCCGGGGAAGAGGGCATCCTGGTGGTTTAGTCGAGCCCGGGGTAGTTTTGGACCCTTCGGGGCCCCGCGGGTGAGGCAATACACCACTTCGGCCCCCGCTTCTCATAGACGGGTGTCCTGGCTTGGCCCGACCAGGATGATTCAGTCAGTCGCCACTTCTACTATCCTCTCTCCTCTTACACCCATGTATTTTCCTTCTTTTCACTCTTCTCATTTTTCTTCTTTCCTTTTTGAACTCCTTTGGCGGCAAGGGCTAACCTTGGTGGCTACAGACCCCTTGTCGAGAACCACACTAGGTTATAAAGACTGGGCAGCACTAATCAAGTAACATCTTCAGCTAAGCCTTTCTTGTTATGAAGCCCTACCTATTCCTTTGTTGGGCTTAGTGGTGGGCGGTGAACCACAGTTTCCGAACACCATTCCCCTCGTATGGGTTCCAAGCTAGAACAACCTGATCGGCCTCAAAAAAGAGTCCGGACCGAAGCACTTTCAACATTCCTAAAACTAGACAACTCAGACGATCACTTCGGAAGATTCTTCGTCTTACACTCCGACGACATTTCTAAGACGCTCTCAAAACTATCTCCGTTCCTTGTTGCCAAAACTCTTCAAAACACGCTTGGGACAAAATATGAAGCGAAAAGCTTTTTTCCTGTGACCATCGCGTCGAGTTTTATGGAAGGTGTCAAGGAACTGCTTTGCTCAATTTGAAAATGATACATGATCTCAAAGTGACCGTATCTGCACACCGTACGTTGAACACCATTGGCGGTGTGATGTCAGAAGATAATCTTGTAACCAGTTTGGAAGAAGGAAATCTTAGCAGGGTTTTAGCGCCTAAGGTGTTGTGGCCGCGAAACGAATTAAAATCCGTAAGGATGGTGAGGAACGACCCACGAAACATGTGATACTGACATTCGAGGAAAACTCGCTGCCCCCTACCGTAAAGGCTGGTTGCAAGCTCGATACTCTGATGACCTTGCCCAGCGTGATCAGTGGACTCGAAAAGTCTGTACAAGTACTTTCAGACACGTTTGACGACCTTCAAAGGCGTTTACTCGCGCAGGAAAAGTCCACTAAAGAACTGGCTAAACGAGTAGACCTGCTGGAAAAGTTTCTTCTCCAAACGAACTCGCTCAGCTTCGATTAGATTTGGATAACCTCGAAAGACAGAGTCGTCGTCTAAACATTGAAATTCATGGCATCCCAGAAACACAGAATGAAGACCTGATGGGAAAAATGAACGAATTGGCAACAAAGCTGGATATTCCACCTGTAAACCGAAGTGACATTGCAGCTTTGCATAGACTCCCAGCAAAACCGGGTGAAACACGAGGCGTTATCGTTCGCTTTACGTGTCAAGAGCTTCGCGATTCTTGGCTTCAAAAAAGGCAGTCACTTAAGAAAGAAAAAGGCAACGTGTATATTTGTGAAAACATGACTCGGCTCTCCCGCACTCTCCTGTCCATGACGAAGGAATGGGTGCAGAAATCAGGATACGCGTTTGTTTGGCATGCGAATGGGAAAGTGCTAGTCCGAAAAAGAACGGTGAACGAGCAGTGGTTATTCGCGGTGAGGATGATCTTGTCAGTCTAAAGTAACTCGTAGGAAAGAACGTCTGAAGTTTTGTTATTTTTATGCCTAATCTGTCTCGCGATATCGCATCTTTAAAAGGTCACTATCTTTCGCTTTTTCATTTGAATGCAAGAAGCTTGCGAAAAAATTTCGACGAGGTAAATCTTTTTTTATCCGAGTTAAATCAATGTTTTGACATAATCTGTTTTAGTGAGACGTGGTTTACATCTGATGAGTGTGTCCAGCTGGCTGGTTACGACTGTGTGTCTGCGTGCCGCTCAAGAAAGGCTGGTGGTGGTGTTGCCATATATATTCGCTCAGAGCTATCGTACAAAATAGTTCCTGAATACAAAATTATAGACGACAACGTTGAGTGCATTTCGATTCAATGCTGTGATATTTTGTTTGCTCTCTTGTACCGTCCTCCATCTGGATCCGTAAATGATTTTCTGCATTTTTCAGAAACGCTGCTTGAACAGAGCATAGAACTGAAGTTACAGGTTGTTCTTGTTGGTGATTTTAACATAAATGCTTCCGCGGACAATGTATCATATTTGCGTTTTCAAGAGATATTTGAATCTTATGGTTGCACAAACACAATAGCTGTACCAACTAGAATCACCTCTACTTCTGAGACAACCCTTGACCTCTGTATTACAAATCTTCCTATTGAGAATTTGAGATCAGGTGTATTAACGCGCGATATCAGTGATCATTTGCCAATATACTGTCTAATGACTGTTAACCAGCTGCGCAAGAATAAAGAGAAAAAAGCTGGTTAGAGACGATTCAGAACGAAATATTCAGCATTTCAAGGATCTTATTTCCTCCCTAGATTGGGATAGTGTTTTGAGAAAAAATGATGCAAAGACAGCCTATAAGGTCTTTTATCCTGCTTTGTGTCCGCGTATAACACCTCATTTCCCCTAAAGAGACGCGAAAAGCATAAAAAACTAGAAAACCATGGATATCTCATGAATTATATGCAAGAATTCAAAACCGCAACAAGCTATTTCAAATATTTCTAAAAACGAGAAGCGAAAGTGACCTTTGCATATTTAAGAAAGTCCGAAATAAACTAAACTCTGATACTAAAGAAGCAATATGCGAATATTATATGAACAAATTTTCAGAAATTATGGGAGATCCCCGCATGATATGGCAAACAGTAAACGAGATCATTTCTAAAAATACCTCGCCAAGAAAAGTTCAATTTTACAATGAGGCGCTGACGGATGAAGAGATAGCAAATCTGTTCAATGCGCTTTCTGTGGCTGTTAGTGCTCCTTTAAATGAACTGTGTAGAAATACCATGCGAGCAGTTTATTTCTACAAACTGTCTTAATTCTCTTTTTCGATATCCGACAGACCAATGTGAAATAGTGGAGTTAATTCTAGCATTAAATAATGATTGCGCCTCGGGGGCAGACGACATTAAACCAAAACCGTTGAAAAGCCGTTTGCGATACAATCAGTATTCCACTCGCGCACGTTTGTAACCTCATGTTAATCTACGGATGTCTTTCCAGACAAAATGAAGCATGCACGTGTAACGGTTATACACAAAGGTGGCCCAATTTAGTGACTTAAACAACTATAGACCTATTTCTGTACTTTCAGTCTTTGCAAAGATAGCCGAACATGTTATAAATAAAAGACTTGTTAAGTTTTTGACTTTCAATAGCATTTTAGTAAAAGAACAATTTGGTTTTCAGAAAAATGAATCGCCGGAAGTTGCACTTCTTGGAATTAACGAACAAATTCTCTAGAACATTGAACAAAAATATACACGCTTGGTATATTTCTAGATCTCAAGAAGGCTTTTGATTGCGTTCAGCATGACATACTTTTACAGAAACTTCCGTTTTGCGGAATACGCGGCATTTTTTTATCACTGTTTAAAAGGTACCTCACTACAAGAACGCAATATACAGTAGTAAATGGAGTAAAGTCAGACGTTCAGTACATAAAGTATGGGGTTCCCCAGGGGTCTATTCTTGGTCCTATATTATTTTTGTTATATAATAACGACATTGTAAACATACATAATAGTTCAAATATAGTACTATATGCAGATGACACAAACATTTTCTTTCCTGGCTCGGACATCGACTACGTCTTTGGAAAGGCAAAACAGTGGTTGCGGGGATTAGACTTATGGCTTAGATATAATAAACTTTATTTAAACATAGAAAAAACGAAGTACTTACTGTGTAGACCAAAAGGAATGATACCACCTTCCAATTTGCAATTAAAATTTCAGGACTCTTATATTCAACCATCTTCAACCATTCGATTCTTAGGGGTTTTATTTCATAAAAACCTATCATGGACACCACATATCGATTCTTTAAGAGCAATTCTTTGTTGGGCCGTTGATGTGTTAAATAACTTAAGATATTATCTTCCAACAAAAGTGAAACGTCAAATTTATTTCGCCCTTGTGCAATCCTGAATAAGCTACTGCCTTTTAGAGTGGTCAACGACATCCCAAACAATTCTAGACAATATTGTATGCATACAAAAGAGAGCATTGCGAGCAATTGGTAACATTCAACTTCCTAAAAGTGCCACACCATATTTTAGAACATATCAAATACTCAACGTAAGAAATTTACATAAATACAAACTATCACTTGAAATTTGGCGGCAATTTCAGATCGATAAATTGGTGTTCCATGCTAAGTACCACGCGAAAGATAGCCCGTATAATTTAAGGCGACATTTATTAATAAAATCGCGTTCGTGAATGAATTATGGAGACCAGAGGTTGAGTTTTCTGATGCCAGACCATTTAAACCAGTACCCGTATATTCTAGCTTCATTGGATTGTGTACGATCACTCTTTCAATATACAAATATTGTAAAAGAACATTTACTCACAGGGGATTAAAACCGGATGTGTTTCAAGCAAAATGCTTACGATGATAGCTAGAAATTGTCCTTTCACGTTATGTTGTTTTGTGATGCATTTGTTTTGTTTTGTATAGATTTTTCAGATTGGAGTGACATTTTATTACTCCTCATTTGTTTTCATGTTTTTGCTACCGTTTCTGCCAAAAGGGTGGCATGGTTCCGTCAGGCATTTATGCCTTTAGCCATGGCGCCTGAGACATCTCTGTGCTGTTATGTCTTAAATAAAGGTATAAACACAAACAAACAAACAAACAAACAAACACATCAACTGCAAAGTGCGGCCGTATGTCCCAAACCCGTTACGCTGCTTTCGCTGCTAGTGGTACAGTCACGCTTTATGTTCTTGCCGTGGTCGTGAGACCTGTGCCAGGTGCAGCGTCACTGACCATATTGCTGATGACTGCAATATTAACTAGAAATGTGTAAACTGCAACGACGACAATCCTGCCTACTCTGGATCTTGTAATCACTTTAAAAATGAAAAAGAAATACTTGCTCTTAAGGTGAAAGAAAATATTACCTACCAGAAAGCAGCGCGCCGCCTCTCCGCTTTCTAGAGAGGCTCTTCTTTAAGGCGGCGTCCAGCAGAGGACCTGCACCTTCTAATGTATCAGTGGTGACCCAGGTGTCTTTTCAGACCAAGGTAAGTTACTGCAGGCCCCTACGCCCAGGCTGAAGCTTGCGCTTCCTTGGAATTCTATCTCAGCTTCAAAGGCACCAGATGCACCTAGTCGCACCAAGGACCTAGGTGCCACAGTAGCGACGGAGGTCACGCCTTCGTCTCGGCCGCCTTGTTCTGTCCCTCAGGCCGCGGAGCGAGTCTCTCGCTTCTCCTCCCTGGGGAGAACTTCCTTGTCTAGGAAGCAGCACGTGCCACGTGCGACGGATGATACAGACGAGACTTTGAGCCGACCTAGCACGTCGACCGCCGCCCATCAGGTCAAGGCAGGGAGCGTGAGTTGCCCCCACGATCCCTAGACCACTCTAAGGCCTCTGGCAGGCCTGCCAAGAAATGACTAGAAGCAGAAACGACTGCAGATGCAGGCAACTTTTCTGCTGCAGAGCCAGATCCTGAGGATATGGAGCGGCAGACCCAGAAAAAAGCATAAAGGGAAAACACCAGCATTTCCTCCTAGATGAAATCATCACATACATCACCCCCTCTTTTCTCCATCGCTTCTCTGATACCTAAATTTTATAAAGAATGACGGCAGTCATCCAGTGGGATTGCCGGGGTCTGCTGAAGAAACTTCGATGATATTGAGTTCCTCCTGGAGGAACACCGCTGATGTGCTTTATGTTTACAAGAAACGCATCTCAGTTCAAGGCATAAAACTTTTCTTAGACGCTATATTATTTGTTTACAAAAGACCGAGAGGATGAGTCTGTTTCTGCGAAAGGAGTTGCAGTGGTTACTCCAAAGCACCTTCCCTGCTCTGAAATCGTTCTTAATACTGGGCTAGGTTCAGTACCTGTGCGCATCCACCTTCACATAGTGGTGACTGTATGTTTCGTGTACATTCCTCCTTCTTTTACTTTTTCGACAAATGATTTTAATGCGGTTTTACATCAACTTCCTGAGCCTTTTCTTTTACTTGGTGATTTTAACGCACATATTTGTTTGTGGTGTAGTGACCACATCGATGCCCGTGGTCGAATGATCGTGTCAACTTTAATGTCGCACGCACTTTGCCTTTTTAACACTGGAGAACCGACTTATTTTAGCAAATCCTCGATATCGTCTTCGTGTATTGACCTTTTCATTGGTAGTGCATTCTATTTTACTTCGTTTACGTGTGCAGCAGGCACTAACCTATATGGAAGTGATCACTTTCCTATTTTCTTAAAGACCACCTTTCCTACAAAGTGCATGCCAACGCGGACTGTCCGTTGGAGGCTTGAGAAAACAAACTGTTCTCTTTTCACTGAAGCTACACAACTTGCATGCACGTCACTTGATAAACTTTCTGTCGAACCAGTTACAGAGTTGTTAAGTAATTTTGTTCTTCAAGCAGCGGAGCTTGCTATTCCTAGGATTTCCACGCATTTCCCGCGGCGACCCAAGCCGTAGTCAAATGAACAGTGTACTGAGTCACGGAAAAAACCAAACAAAGCCTGGGGTAGCTTTTGATGCCCCAGGCTTTCGATACCCCAAGCAAATGAAAGCTCAGGCAAGGTACATCCGACGTCACTCAAAACGCGGAAACTTTCAGGGGTACGCCTCTACCATTACCAGTAGTGCGACAGTCAAAGATGTCCGGGACAAAGTTCATCGCATTGAAGGGAGATATCCTGCCTTCTAAGTCCCACTCCTCTCCTACATTGGGATTAGTCTGGAAAATTTAAAGGAGCAAGCGGATCTTCTTGGTGAGCATTTTGCTCTTGTATCGAGCTCCGAACATTATTCATCTGCATTTCTCGCATACAAGGGACGTGCAGAATCACATGCTAAGAAGACTACAGGTAATGCCAATGAAGACTACAAGCTACCTCTTACGATGCGTGAACTCGAAATGGTCCTTTACTTAACTAAGCCTTCAGCTCCAGGACCTGGTGGCATACACAACTAGATGTTAAGATGTTAACACATGTTCATACCTCTACATCACTTCTTATTTTATACCCTTTTAATTGCATAAAACACGAGGGCAAATTCTCTTCAGCATAGAAGGTAGCCACTGTTGTTCATCCTTTAAAACCTGGCAAGAATCCTTTTTCTGCATCTAGCTATTGTCCTATCGCCCTTAGTAGCTTTTTGAGCAAAACTTTTGAGCGTTTTGTAAACAAAATATTTATGTACTATTTAGAAAAAAGTAAACATCTTGGATAAAAATCATTGCGGGTTTCGTTGCTGTCGTTCTACAGTTTACCATTTAGTTCGTCTTGGAACCGTAATTCATCAAGCTTTTGTAAACACACAGTTGTGCGTATCGGTGTTTCTTTTTTACATAAAGAAGGCATATAACACAGCATGGCGTCATGGAATTCTCCGTGATTTGTATGAACTTGTTGTACGAGGTAGGATGCTTGCTACCGTCAAGAGCTATCTTTCCAACCGAACATTTTTGTGGAGCTAGGAGCGTCTTTCTCTAAAGAATTCGTCCAGGAGACCGGGGTCCCTCAAAAGGAGTCCTCAGCGTTGCTCTCTTTTTGGTAAAGATGAACTCAAAAGCCCGTTTCCTTCCTTCCTTGGTGCAATAGTCCCTCTAGCCGACGACCTTCAAATCTCTGTTTCATCGTGCAATCTTTCTATTTGCGAACGGAGGTTTTAAGTTACTATTAACACTCTCCTAAACAGGGCAGATGAAAATGTCTTTAGTTATTTCTCCAGAAGAGACGGTTACTCTTTGCCACTCCCGTCTAAGGAGAGTCTTTGCAGATTCTTCTCTATATATGCACCAGACCCCCATACCTGTGAAAGTAGACCACAATTCTTTGGGCCTCACTTTCGACCGCAGGCTATCGTTTGTGCCTCATATAAAAAGTTTGAAGTTAAAATGCCAGAAATCACGGAACCTCCTTAAAGTCTTGTCCCACAAGACATGGGGCTCTGACCATTTATGTCTTTTGCAAATTTATCGCTTTGTAATTCGCTCACGCCTGGACTATGGCGGGTTTGTGTACGGATCTGCTAGGCCATCAGCTCTTAAGGCATTTGACCCCATCCATCATCCGGGAGTTCGCTTGGCAATAGGCGCCTTCAGAACGTCACCTGTGCTCAGTCTCTACGCTGAGGGAAATGAGATGTCCCTTGACAGACGGCGATTCTCATTGGGATTTATGTATTCGTGTAGGATACGATCAATCGCTCAGCACCCAGCCCGGGAGGCAGTGGAGGGCACGAAATATCTGAGGACATTCGAAAACAAGCCTAGCATTATTTCTGAATTCGCGATGAGAAATAGGAATGTGGCGGAGTCAACTAAGATAGACTGTAAGCTTCCAGTTGCCGCAGTTCCAAATACGGCGGCACCATGGGATTTCAACTGCATACTTTGCGATTTTTTTACTAACAAAGTTGAATAAAAAGGATACTTCATCCGAGGTCATGCGACAAGAATTTAAAGTACTCCAGAAGGAACATGATTGTCGATCACAATATTACACAGATGGCACAAAAACGAAATCATTTGTTGGCTGCGCCATGATGGGCCAATCAGTAAGAAGTGTTCGAAGGCTAAATTTGTCCGCGACTGTTTTCACCGCTGGACTTCGCGGCCTTCGGCTTGCAATAGATCATGTCATCCAAACAGGTAACTCCCGGTCAGTTATATATACAAATTCGCTGAGTGCCTTACGGGCTCTGACGTCACTTGAAACCCCAAAGAACGCCCTCATTGCTTGATTACAAAACAAAATAGTATCAGCGATCAGGAAGGGATGTAACGTTCTATTCAGCTGGGTGCCGAGCCATGTCGAAATCCCAGGGAATGAAGAGGTAGATCGTGCTGCGGGCACTTGTGGTGCTTGCTCTGTAGACATTAGTAGTATCCATTCAGAGATTACTGTGACCTAGTCAAATATCATGTTAAAGCTCAGTGGCAAGCAGAATGAAGCCTACAGGTGTTAAACAAACTGCACATGATTAAGCCCTCTGTTAGTGAATGGAAGAGTGCTAGGCACAGAGACAGGTTTAATGAGGTAGTCCTCTGTCGTCTACGGATTGGACACACGCGGCTGACGCATGGACCCCTTTTACGTGGAGAGGACGCTCCTGAATGTGAACATTGCCAGGAACCTTTGAGTGTCTTGCATATCCTTCTCGAATGCCCTGCGTATGATGATAAACGCCGCCATTCCTTCTCCCAGCTCTACAAAGAGCAGTTCCTTTTACCCCTATGTGTGTTACTTGGAAATGAGCCACTACTCGCGCCCACCCAGGTTTTTAAACTTTTTAAAGAATATTGACCTTTACGCAAATTGTAGCATTATTTATAACGTAAGGTCCTACTGATATGTTATATATTCGTCAAATTATCAGCTCCTAAAGCTCTTTCTTCTCCAAAATCCTCTTCTGCAACAGTATAATTTCTTGGCGCATCATAGCCTTAGTGGTTTTTGAGCCATTAAACCTCAATCTAACACTACAACATGTTCGTTTTAGAAGAAGCAATGCAGTCCTCTTCAGTAACACCTAGAAATACCACGCGTCAAATGTTACGACCTAGATATGTCTAAATGCTTCTTAAAGGTTCAGGCAAGCTTTTCAACGCACCAAGTTGCCGAAATCGACTGATTCTCACCGGCGAATTGCGGCGCAACCAAAGTGCAGTCAAGGCTATGGTGTGAGCGCGGCCAACATTGAGTTAAACGTCATCACCATTGCCCCTTTTGTTTGTTTTTACTTTTCTGATGAAGCGTAACGAATGACGTCAGCGACGTTCCCTCTCGGCGCTCAGCGGTGTCCACGTGATTGGCGTAACGCACCTGCGCAGCACGATCCTTGCGAGCCGTCGGCCGTCCCGCCGTTACCGCCGTCTCTCGCGTCACAACCGCCGTCGTCGTCTCACTGTTTGTGATTAAAGTCCCTCGGAGTTTCGTTCGCACTATGTGCGGAGACTGATGCCGCAGTTGTGCAGACGTCGTCGCATATCGTAGACGCCGAAACGTGGTGAAGAGTGTGGTGCATACGACACTTGCGCCTGTCACGCGGCCTCCCCAGCGGTTGTCCGCCGGCCGCACCGATCCCGCCTGTCGTTGCGTAGAGGATCAAGTAAATATCGTATCACGCCATAGCTATGTTTTCGGGCGGCCCGAAGCCAACGTTGTCAGACAAAGCCAATGTTTTGGATTCGATTTCTGCCCATGTTTAAACTAATATGTAACAGTATATATCCCATTTGTCGTGAGCAAATGACGTCGTGCATTTTTTAGTGCTTTTAATGTGAAATCTCTCATTACCCTGAATTTTCACAATTGAGCGGAACGGCTATTTAAGAGAAGCTGTGCCACGCCGTGCAAGTCAGTCTCTCTCCAGCGCTCGATTCCTCTATTTTGCCGCCATCGACACCTTCAAATATCGTTCCTTTATTTATTGTTTTTAGTCGTACTCTGACGGGACAGCAGACATGAAAGACCGGAGGCTCGCGAAATTGATGTTTACTCCAAAGACCGAGAAACCAGGAACAGAAGCTTTGGTGCTATTCCAAAGGGCACGTGTCATAGGGAGCCACAAAGAAGACAGACAGGCGCACCGCTACAATGAGTACAATAGCGCGCGCCTGGGGGTAACTACACAACACTCCTTCCCTTTTAATTAAGTAGTAGCTCCAACGGTAGTCTTATACAAACGTTAGGAGCCAGCTTGATATCTATCAGGCGGACGTCGTTCTTTCAACGGTAACGTCCTTCTGAAACGGATGGGTCTGTAGGAGGCACAGACGGCCGTTGCCGAACGGCGGGAGGCTGCTGTGGCCCTGGTTCTTGTTCCGTGGTCTGGACGCTTGGTTCGCCTGGCGGGTAGACCAGGAACCCTCCAGCGTCGTTCTGTCCGACGTTACTGGTATTGCCGTCGGCCGGTCTTGACTAAGACGTTAGTCCACATGCCGTCGCCAGGTGAACTTGCCTCGAGGTGTAGTAACCTAGACTTTGTAAGATACCAGACCCGCTTTCTTCAGTACAGTGCCACGTAGCCCCTAGGTGAGCCCCTGTAGATTCACACCAGGACATGTTCATCAGGGCAGAAATCTTTTCTGCTTGACCTCCTCTGTTTACTTTGCGTAAATTGCTTCTGCATCACTTTCTCCCCTACCGTAGGATTGATTACACCCAGCCTAAGACGCAATCTTCTGATCATCAATATGTTTGCTGGAGTCTGTCCTGTTGGGGAATGTGGAGTATTCCGCTACGCCAACAAAACGTGTTGCAAAGCTTCTCCGAGAGACTTGCCAGCGGTTGACTTGTGTAGTGCAGATTTAGTGCTTGCACAAACCGTTCTGCCATACAATTTGTGATTGGGTGACACAGGGCGCTAACGAAATGCCGAATTCCGTTGTTCCTCATGAACGCCTTGAATTCCTCTGACACCAGCTGCGGCTTATTGTCTGTTTCGACTGTTTCCGGAATTCCGTATCTGTAGAAAAGTTCACGCAGGCGATTCACTGGGCGTTCGGTTGTCGTGTTCTGCATGATGGATACCTCTGGCCACTTCGAGTGAGCATCTACCACTACTAGGAATAGGTTTCCTCGAAACGGCCCCGCCAAGTCTAGGTGTAGTCGTCTCCACCGTGCTGTTGGCCATGACGAGGGGTAAAGAGATGCCTTACATGGGTCGTTGCGTTGTTCCTGGCATTCTTGGCAGCTTTGTACCTTTCCTTCGAGGTATGTGTCAATTGATGGTCACCAAACATAACTGCGAGCCAGCTCCTTACTTCGTACGATGCCGCGATGACCCTGGTGCAGTTCGTGGAGGCAAGAGCTCTTGCAGCTGGCACGAAACGACAACCCTCACGATGTACAGTGTGCGCAACTGTTAAACATAACGCGGGAGCGGTGGCCGGAGAGACTGCATGCGTCACCTGCCGGCTCATTCTGGGAGCTCATGCCGCGGTTGTTTTCTGGAGTTACACTCCCAGCTCCGAAACAATCCCCGATGCGTGACTCGGCGAAAAAGAAAAACAAGGTAGCTCTTATATTTTGTTTTTCGTTGTTTAAAGAAAATGGCCTTTATTAGAGAAACTGCAAGGTCACTGAGATGTCGTAGTGAGACTAAAATAAAAACAATAAAACAAACAAGTACAAATTTAAAGCCTGCGTGATAAAGAAAGAAACGAGGAGGCCATGCGATAATTGTATCGGGGAGTGGCGACAATCGCAAGAAGAGCCGCCTTATTCTTGGCCGCATCATTGATTTAATCGCTAGGCAGCTTTGATATCAGTTTCGGCCACCGCTCCCGCCTTATATTTAACAGTTGAGCACACTGTACATTAGGCAACCTTGATCCACACTCATATGCATGCGTCTATCGAAAAAATGGTCTCAGTTGTTCTTGCACATGCGTTTGGCCCACACATGCTCGTGAGTTCCAGTACTTGACAACGCAACGGGTCGCGTGACGTAGCGCGTGCATTATCTTTAAATGATACCGGCATTGACTCTAGGCACAATGCATAGAAAGACTCGTTTCCTTCGGAACTGTCGTCCTTCTCACTCTCGAGAGGAATCCTTGAGAAAAAAATTGACTTCTGCGTTGTCAATGGATCCTTTCTACCCCCTTCGGGCGCCACGTCCACAAATGTGCACGCCAGGTTTACGCACCAATCTAAAATAGTAGACGGAAGAGAAATCGCCTTTGAAGCGCACCGTTTACATTTGTGGACGCTGCTCTCTCTGGACCTGTGGCGCCATCTCGGGAACTCTCGGCGAAACGTTTTAGAAACCACGTGGAAGGATGGACGCCTCGACGTTCTATGGCGGTACGAGTAAGTGGCTCTCTTTTCTTGAAGTTTTAATTGATAATCCGGCATGTCTTGCAAAATGAAAAAAGATAGCTGCATGTACTTAAGGATACACTAGATGCGATATGACGATTGTTGTAATCGCAGTCGAAGTACAAAATACTGAACAGGACTGTTGTAGTTATGCGTCCCCATTAGTTGACATCGCGCTTGAACGCAGTCTTTCGCACAAAGGTTCTTTCGGAGTGATGGAATTACTTTCCTAGCGAAACACGTCTAACATAAATTGCCTGTGATTTTCTACAGATATTCAAAATCACGCAGCAGCGAGAAGGAAACTGGATGATGAGACGGCTGAAGAGCTGCTGGAAAAAATTGCAAATGGAGATATTTCGAACGGGGATTTTTCCGATGATGAATCCGAATGACCTGGAAAGCGCAGTAAGTGCAAGTTTATTTCTAGCTTTTGTTTTGATAAATTAAGTGAAAACGTATTTATTGCAGGACGCTAATGCCGGAACCAGCGAATTAACAAGCACTTCAGGAACTCCAGGAACCTCGCAGGCTGTCCATGTGCAGCCGAAAGACGGCGTAGCATCCAAGAAGTTTTCTGTGAAATGGGAAGCGAAAGAATTTTCTGCCACTGACACTGATTGTTGCTATCGACCACAATGAGGCTCAGTGCCTCAGGAGCCACTGGTGTATATTAGCCGGTATTTTTCACCTCAGATCTTTCGAGATTTTGCTAAATTTACAAACATGTATGCGCTCCAGAGAGATGGCACTGAACTTGAAACCACCGAAGAAGAAATCAAGGTTTTCTTTGGAATGCTCATGCTCATGGGGGTTTTGAAGTTCCCGAAGAGTGCGGATGTACTGGACAACTGCCACAAGAATTCCGGCAATTGCTGAGGCAATGAGTGCGAAAAGGTTCTTCAAGATCAGAGCCGCCTTACACATCTCGGACTCTAATGCTTCACGAGATCCAAACAGCCAGGACAAGTTTTGGAAGGTTCGTCCCGTCATTGAAGCAGTCAGGCAGCGATGTTTGCTGCTGGAGCCTCTCGAGCATAACAGCGTGGACGAACAGATGATTGCATTTACGGGTCGCGTTGCAGCGAAGCAGTTCGTCAAAGGAAAACCCAACCCAGTAGGGGTTAAGGTGTTTGTTCGCTGCAGTTCCGACGACCTCGCACATGACTATCAGACTATACCAAGGCAAAGGCACTGGTGTGAGCGCGCAGCATTCCCACCTCGGACTTGGTGGCTCCGTTGTGATGCGACTTGTCCAGACAATGCCGCAAGGAAAAAATCTAAAGTGCTTTATTGACAACTACTTCTCATCAGTGAAGCTTTTTCTTGAACTGGAGGAGATAGGGATTTTCGCCAGCGGCACGATCAGAGCGAACCGCTTGCTTGGATGCCAGCTGAAGGCCGAAAAACAGATGAAGAAAGAAGGCAGAGGATGCACTGATCACAAAGGTTCTGAGGAAGAAAACATCGTGCTGGTTCGTTGGCAAGACAATGGCGTGGTCAACATGGCCTCAACACATGTGGGAACCGGAAACGCCGGCAAGGTGAAGAGGTGGAGCGAGTTCAAAAAAACGCACATCGACATAGACTGCCCTGATGTAATTCTTCAGTACAACAAGTACATGGGAGGAGTCGACAAACTTGACTTCGTGATGTCGTTCTACCCCATGCGGACGAAAACGAAGAAATGGACCGTAAGAGTAATATCTCACTTCGCCTCTTTCTCTTTGGCAAACAGTTGGCTGGAGTATGTAAGAGACGCGGATCAGGAAAGGCTGCTCAGAAAGAACACTATGGACATGCTGGCATTCCAGACAGATGTCGCCCATAGCCTAATAACATGCAACAAGACGGCCCAAAAGAAGCGCGGTCGGCCAAGCAATGAAAGACCCCAGCCGGTGGCAAAGAAGGCTCACAACGCCGAGCCACTACCCACGAACACAGTCCGGTACGACGGCTGCTATCACTGGCCAGAACACGTCAGCATGCCGTTTGCCCAACGGTGCAGACGAGAAGACTGCAGCTCAAAAAGCCGAATTCGCTGCAAGAAGTGCGGCATTTTCCTTTGTTTGTCGGCGCAGAAGAACTGTTTCTTCCTGTTTCATACGAAGTAGGCTGGCAGATCTGGGGGTCGAGATTTCTAGACAAAACACCCTTCTCTTTTATTTCTCTCACAAGAATGTGTCAAGAAAATGTGTAGTAAGCTGTTTGAAATATTTGAAATAATTTTCCTATTTGGAGCGCAATGTGCACAATTGTGGACGCAATAAAAACATAAAAAAACGAAAGAAAAATTGTTTTGACACTACATTTAGTTTTTAGGTATTTTTTTGCTTCTATAAATAAGTTCAAATTATTTTTCCAGTAAAAATTGTTAATTCGCGCCTGAAGGGGCTACACCAATGAGTACTTGTACGCTGACAAAATCGCAGCCAAGCGCTGCAAACGTACTGCGGCAATATGTTGCCGGCATTTCAGCCGAAAGTTTCGTCATCGCAGACGAGGTGTCACGTGACTTGACGCTTCCGGTTTGTCCGATGCCGGTCGCTGCACGTCCAGCTGCATCGAGAGCCCATCTAGTTGTGGTGGTCTAGCTGAACTCACGGTAAAAATGGTTCCCTGCTCCACGGTACGTTTTTCTAACACGAGCCATAAAGGGCACAAGATGTTCCGGTTCCCGTAGAACGAAGAACTAAAGCAGTGATGGGTCATCACGGCTGTTAAGCGAGTGAATGAGCAAAGTAACCCGTGACAGCCAAGCATCCGTGCCGCTTGTCTGTGTTCTGTGTTCCTTCCTCGTTTGTCCTCGTCTCTTTGTGCGCGATTTCCACCATGTTCAACGTCCGTGCCACTTTGTGTGCGACCAATTAGGTTACAGGTCACCACAACGTGTTCTCTCCTTCTTTGGGTTGGAACCGCGTAAAATGACGATTTTGAACAGAGGCTCTTGATACCCAGAAAAGGCCTCGATTATTCCCAGAAGGAATGAGTACGGTTTGTCGAACAAAGGATCCGGGAGGACGCGAGATGCGACCTCGCAGACGTGATATTGCTTGTGATCTTCGCTGGCAATCAGTTTATCGCACGAGGTTTCACCGACTGCAGTGGCTCTGGGTCATATTTCCGTGTATGGGCTCTCAATATTTATAGGTTGATCGCTTTTCCCAATATGGAATAACCTAAAGGGGCACCGACACCCCAAAGGTTGTATTTTTTATTGTCTAAAACGAGCCAAAAATGTAGTCATAAACACGCAAAAAAAAGAAAAATACCGCAAAGGAAAAAGACGTTTTCTACGCGCGTCCGCGCGCTTTTTTTAAATTTTTGCCGCCCTTCTGTTTTGCTCCTCACCTCCTCGCTTTTTCTGATTTCTGACGTCAAAATTACAAAATATAAAATCTTTGTAGGTGAAATTTCTATAACGTTTATTAACGGCAATCGTAAAACATCTTTTTTAACGCAATTGCGACCGCACTACGGCCCTTCTTTTGAAATAACAAAAATTGGAGTCCGTTGTGGTGTCGCCTCCTGAATCTGCATCCCCCTCAGAAAACATGGCGGCGCTGGACGCATGTAGCAGAGGGTGATCGGTGAGTCGGAAATCGGACAAAGTGGTCTTTTTGAGGTGCCCAACGACCTCTCAGACTTCGAAAATTCAATCGTCAAACGTTCACAAACAACTGGTTTTGGTGTCTGTGTATTGTAGATTCGGTTGACTCCGCCGGGGCAGCATCGTCTGCTCGAAACGACAGGCAGCACGCAGGACACCGGTTTACCGGTACGCCGGCGCCCTTCCACCCCGCTCCTTACCTCCTCGCTTCGGGTCGCGGTGACACGTTTCGGAGTGGAGGCGCGAAAGAAACTCGACTCGCAGGGCCCCTCAATGGCTGACGTCACTCCACTGGCGCGGATCGCGCGGGAACTTCAAATTCGGCATTTGGAAATTGTTTTTTTACTTCACAAATACTGAATTCCCAAGTTTCAAATTTCGAGGGTAATGTCCAGGCATCGTTTTCAATCATTTCGCATAATGAAAAAAATATGGTTTTGACGTGTCAGTGCTTCTTTAAGAGCACCCGCTGAAACTCGGCCAAGCGATATGAACCACATAAACCTGATCCTGCCTTTACTCGTTATAGTAAAAACAAACAGATGCAAACAGGCGGAACCTGTATCTTCACGGATAATAAAGCCATCGTTCGATGCTGCGTAGCTCACTTCAAAATCAATGCACGTTTAGTCATGCTTTCTTACTCAATTAAATTAAAACATGCTTTGGCACATGGCGGCCAACCTAAGTTAAGTACGAAAATCCCGCTTTTCTTTAAAAGCAAGGGTTCTCGCGTAATCTGATGTCAAAACGAACTTTTGAAGAGAAGTTATTTTTCGATCGCGCGAGAAAATTACTCCAAAGCTCCAATGCTATTTCAGCTAGCCGCTCCCACGCGGACATTCGCGCATATTTCAGTTGGTAATGTGATCTAACGTAATCATCAGAAATATAATGCAATGAAGAACGCTGGTTCAAAAGTAAAACAAAATAGCTAACTTAGCCCGAGTTTTCATGCGAAGACCCGGAAAGCGCGGCGCCAGTGCAGCTTGCCGCCTGCCTCACTCGCTCCGCGCTTTCGTGGCCGTTCTCGATGCTTCTGCGTACCGATTCCTAGTTATGATACCCGTAGAAGTAACTTCAGACGCTAAGAAATTCTCAAGTCACCCAGCAGCAGAGGAAGGTGGCTCCAATTGATTGGGTTCAACAGCCGCAGAGCAGTATATGTAGAGAATTTGGCCATTCGTCGGGGAGCATAGGAGACAAATGAGGAGGCGCTATTGGCCGAAAGTGGGCTGGGCGTGTTCCAGGGCGTCTTCAGAAATTTGAATGTGACGAACCAGAAGCTTCAAATAATACCCTGGCGCTGGTCGCGAGAAACAAACCTGATAACTGCATTGGAGTAACTCTTTGTGACTGAAAATATGGTACACGTGATGTTTCAATCACGCTCATCCAAAATGACGGTGGAAGCGAGCGACTAGCGGAACGATCGACATAATCCGTACGCCAAGCGCCGAGGGCCGGGAATCTGCCGTCCGAGCGGTCACACTCTGTCCGAGCAAAACAGAGTTGAGCGGCGCATTCGTTTCTTACATCTTTCTGCATGATCATGATCAAAACAACACGTGCGCCCTATTTTCAACCACGAAGATTTACTACACTTGACTCTTACGCGCTTATACAAACCATATACGAACATAAACCTTTCATCAAAACTGTTACTCGCTACCACCGCTAGGGGATTCTTTTCGGCTTCTGGATGGTCAAGAGAGCATGCCAAGCCCTTTTTCTGAGTCTGACGAACGAACTGGCTCTGCCCGCGCTTCCCAATGACCAAACTCTCTACATATAAGGCTCTGAACAGCCGCACACACTTCCATAGCCTTCATGGTGCTACTTCGGCTGCTGGACACGAACCGGAAGCGAAAAATACACAAAGTGCGTTGCCGCCGCTTCCAAACGCCCGTCTCCTATTCGCAACTTTCAAGACCTATAGGGGGCGCGCTGGCGCCTATCGAAATGGCTGTCATCTGGGTGATCGTCGTAGAACAGCCCTACACTCTAAAGAAAAAAGGAGGAGAAAGGTTGCAACGGCAACTGTTCCTCCTTGTTGTGGTCAAGTTGCCCAGAGAAGGGAGGAACGGAAGTCTGGATGAAAGGAGGACGTCCAGTTCCTCCCTGTTCAGTTGGCGCAGGGGTAGAACATCGCACTATTGACCAAATGGTCGAAGATTCGAACCCTGAAAGGAGCGGGGTTTTTTTTTCTTTAAGTTTTTTTATTTTTCTATTTACCAAAACAGGCATAAACAAACCCAGACCGATGGAAGGAAAATTAAAGTCCTTGTTATCCACCGACGCCAAGGAAAACTATACAAATATCATTACTACAAGGTTCATCAGCGCGCTGTTTGATAGACAAGATTTGGGCACCCAGGTTGGATCTAAGCCGTTTACGCAGGGGCCAAGACGACGAGGTCGGTCCTTCAGTCGTTTCTTTTGCCGCGGCGTTTTTGACATTCAGAAAGAAAGAAGTTTAAACACATCCGTCATAAACCGCTAAGCTTCGAAACGATGCCGACACTGCTACGTACACTGGGTGGCTGCGATCAGCTGCGATAGCAGCGGGCTTCGGGCCTCGGCCTCTTCGGCCACATTTCGTAACTCGCCTGCCTCGGCCGCCTCGACTGCCGGGCCCTGACCCTGCACTCTAAGAAAAATGGAGGTAAAAGGTAGCAACGGCGCGTCTTCTTCCCTTCTACTGACGCGCCCCCAAGCGGACTCGAGAAGAAGGGAGGCATTTTCTTTCGGTTTCGTTTTTCAAGCAAGTCGCGCACGTTGTTAAATAAATGTTGCTGAGTTGATTGAGCTTCAGCGACAGCGAAGGCCGCCATTAATTCCGTCCTCTAGTCCAAACGTGCAGAACATTTCTGTTGCATTGACGTTTTTACCACTAATTGTTTTCAAACGAACAAATGAAGCCGCTAGAAACAGCGAAGTTCTGGAGCAGTACCAGCAGCGCTACGTACACTGGGTAAGATGGCCGTCTCTGGATTGCGGGAGGTACGCGGAGCTACAGTAGCGGAACCACGCGAAACTGTATCGACGTTTTCGATGTTATGGAAATTGCAGGAACTGTGTCCAAGGCAGGCAGGTTTTCCTGCCGGCTTCCTGGGTGCCTTCCGTGCTGAGTTCGGTTCTGTTTTCCCGTGCCGAGTGCCAACCGGCGTTCAACGTGGTTCTGTATTTCTGCGTGTCAGCAACATAGCAGCAACATCGTGATGGCAGTGTAGTGCGTAGTGAACAGAAGACTGGAATTATCGCCGATGTGACCGTGTGTTCGCGTATCAGTGGTGTAACAACAAGATGAGATGACGTAAACTGCCGGGCATTGATGCCGCTGGTCGGGCCGTGATCGGAGGGGGCGGGGTGTCGCAGGTTGACATTCCCCTTTTCAATAAAGAGTTTAAGACCACTTGAGAAATTAGGTGCAGTCGATCGACGTGCGGATAATCATGTTGGAACGCTGGTCTGAACAGTAAGCTCCTATCGTCCAGTGGCCAATGGGTCTGTCGGTCCCCGAGAGCGATTGCGCTCTGGTGGAAAGGCTGAACAATACGAAATAATGAGGGAAAGTACTATATTTACAATGAAATTTTAGCATAAAAAAGGTAAAATCGAAAAAAAAGCTATCCTTTATTTTGCTGCTTAAATATACTACGGTTCCTGGAGAAACTGCCCTCCAAGTGGCGCGCTGGGATGAGCGCTAGCCGTTTTCAAGCTCGCCACGGGGTAGCACCTGCCGCAAGTCGCGGCTTTGACTGCTTTCAAGTTGATCGAAAAGCGATCTCTCTGCCCGTCAAGCATCACTTCCAGCTGAGTGAATATCCGCTCTACACAGATTAATTCAAGACGGCAATTGCAGCCGTGCGCGAACAGCACAAATAGAAAAACAAACACTACAATAGAAATACTGGCTAGGAAGTGCCGTGCGGGGAAACAAACCCAGGCTTGGAACCGCATTGGAGCGGCTTGATTAAGTGGCTTTCAAATAATTACGGCATGATCGAGCGTTTTCTTTTTAATAAGAAATTCATCCCCTGAGCCATTAAAAATAATCTCAGATCTATGACATTGCTGGAAAAAAATCAACATGCTGGGAATATTTTTTTATTGCTTACGGAGTCACCGAAAAATTCCGTAAGTTCAAAATGACCAGTATAAAAGGCGGAAACGCTGGTCTGGGGGTAGTGATCGGGTTTGCGTGTGCTGTTTGTATGCTGTTGTAGTCGTTGTAATGATGTTTGTACGTATGTGTATGCGCTATATATATGTTCAGCTGATGCTTGTACGCGTAGAACGCGTATTGTGTCTACCTGTGTGAAATAGAGGGTCCCGAAGCGCAATGGAGGCGTCAAAAAATAAAATATTTTTTGTAGAACATGAATTGGGCGGTAACTAGCGCCACCTAGCCTAGCTACTTGCGATCAATCTGCTTGACCCTGCCATCTGGCGGCAAGCGATTTAACCTCCTTTTACGCTACGCGGCTACGCCATACTTTCGTATTACCGTGCTGAAACCAGCCAAGAGGCTGCTACGGATTTGCTTTTTCTGAGAGCGGCTTTTGATTTTGCGGGCGAATGGTTTACCACTCCTTCGTGATGTGCGGTTGACGCAGCGGTTGACGCAACGGTTGACGAAGGAATTGTGGCTCGAGGAATAGCAAACGTAAGACAAAGTGCGCGAACTGGGTGCCGGTTGTCTCCGTTTAATATCGCAGTGCTGACGATGAGACGACTGAGTGACTGCATGCTTTCGAAACGTAAGTTTCTTTACCTGCAGGGGGAAGCCGGCTTCGGAAATAAATACAGTTCGCGGAAAGCTCGTGTTACGTTTTTATTTGCTGCTCCTCTCGCTCCGTACAATAGACTTCGTGTTCTTGTTAAGCCTTATGGAGCTCGATTTGCTCGATTCGTGGGCGCCATATTGAGATGCAGGCGACGGAGGAACTTTTGCTCCCCTGCTTTAGGGACGAAAGTTCCTCCATTTCTGAAGCAACATATGTGCCAAGAGCGTTCCTCCCTTTAGGGAGGACTATACTAACCCTTTTTTCTAAGAGTGTATATGGATCAGGGCGACATGGACGAGACGGGCATCTCTGGCGGCCCCGAGGACTCAGGGACTCCGGGAGGTCAGGTGGCTTCAATCTACGCATCCTCTGTGGCCACGCACCCACCTTCCCAACAGCAACCTGAGCAGCAGCTGGAGCGACAGGCTCCACTCCAGGACGACCGCGCCACGCCTCACTCTGAACAAGCCGTCCTGCAAACTCAGCCGGAGCCCCAGGCTTCGGTACCGGTCGACGACATGATGGAGCTCGGGGAGGCCCCGAGCAGCGAAACGACTATCAAGCGCAAGGTGAAGGAAACCGTGCGAAACAACGCAGCCGACCAACGCTACACCATCGTGAGTGGCAAGCGATGGAAAAAAACGGACCCTGTTCCATCTTCCCTCAAGCCGGTGTGAAGTCGGAGCGTCGTCTCTGGACAACGCATCTGCCCTGAACACTACGTGATCCCAAACCAGGACTTCCCAGAACTACGTTAACCGGTAGAGAAAAATTGTCCGATTTGTTTGCTTGCTCACACTCTACGATGGCTTATTGTGCACCCTGGGCAGGCGTGATGTGCTATCCCACAACTCAATCACGACAGTCGTTGGCACGCTTAATGTAGTAAGTCTCGTCACTTCCATGCGGAAGCAATGGCTTTAAGATTTGTTGCTAGAAAAGCGGATCGATTTAGCCTGTGCCCAAGAAACTAAAATTGAAACAAGGGAGCAAGAAGAAAGCACGCGTGAATTTTAAAGAGACATTATCAGGTTTTTGTTTCGCACTCGAGCGGAAAAAGCGGCGGATGCGCGGTGTTCGTTCGCAGGAAACATTTCTTGAGAGTATGCCCTGATATAGGACATGACGATTGCGGCAGAATCAGCTGTGTCAATTGCATTTTAGCGAACACCTTGATAAGGGTGATATGCTTGTACGCGCCAAACAACATGAGCGAGCGGAAAAGTTTTTTTGAGCCGATTAACTCGGTAGTTAATACGCCAGTGAAGGTCATTCTAGCAGGTGACTTCAATTGTGTTGACAGTTCCGAAGATCGCTTTCCTAGGCGGGCACCGGCAGATAATAGTGTGAAAGTTCTGCGTTCGGTTTTAAAGGAAAACAATCTAATAGATGTAATTGAACTTGCGCGTCGCAACAACACGCAACGCTACACCCACTGGCAGAGTGATTCTAGCGCGCGCCTGGACAGAATTTATATATCGGATGAATTTGAATTCAAAGACGCCCGCTACGATGTTTCACCCGTTCCTTTCTCAGACCACGGCTTAGTAACTTTTGAGTGGAAGGCTGGCACAAGCCATCTTTCAACTCCGCATACTAGCGGGCACTGGAAGCTAACCGAGAGCCTCCTTGAAGATGACGAGTTTTCAACTATCATAAAAGAAAAACTGCGGTTAGCAGCCGAAAACTCGGTTTTTAATGCTGTAAGCTGGGAGATTTTGAAGGCGGAAGTGAAAAGTGAAGCCATGTCATATGGGGAAAGAAAGGCGATGGAAAAACATTTAAAGAAAAAAGAATTGTTGCATAATTTAAAAACTCTCATTGCGGCAGATGACGTATCGCCTGGAGAGTTTAGAGACGAGATAAAAGCCATAAAATGCGAGCTTTTGACTCTGATGAAAGAAACGGTACAAGGGAGCTGTGGTGAGGAGCCGGGAAAAACTAATCGAGCGAGATGAACAACCTTCAACACTTTTTCAGTTCTTTGAGAAGCAAACAATCAAGTGCAACACTATCCGGCGGATAAGAGACAAAAACGAACAGAGCGTTTCCACGCAAGAAGAAATTGCAGACGTGTTTACGAGGAATATGTTCGAACGTTTCAAAAGAAAAACGCCTGCGATGGCCGTCTTGCGGAAAGCATGCTACAGCAGCTTCAAAAGGAAGTAAGCGAAGAAGTACGCGAACGTACTAACACTGAAATTGTGGAAAGCGAAATTCGGAGGGCAATCCGGAAAATGCCGTCAAACAAGTCACCCGGGCCCGATGGCATAGGTGCGGCATTTTATAAGAAGTTTCTAGACCATTTGGCACCTTTCCTACAGAAAGTGTTCAAAGATATATTCAAAAGAAAGCTCTTACCACCCACCATGCGCCAGTCCCTTGTGGTACTCATTCCCAAGCCGCATCCCGGCAATGACATACCTTCAGTAAGCAATTTTAGGCCAATAAGTCTCTTGTGTACAGACTATAAAATTTTGACGAGATTCTTGGCTCGAAGGCTGGAGAGCGGTATTGCGGAAGTGGTCGGGGATCACCAGACCTACGCGATCAAGGCACGGTCAATCGCGCACAACCTCCACGCCATGCGAACAGTATGCGAAGCGGCAGAAGCATTCAACACGCCCCTTGGGGTCCTTCAAATTGACCTGAGTCGTGCTTTCGACCAGGTGGACCATGAATTCTTGTCCGAAATCCTAAAACGCGTCAACGTAGGCGACGTTCTTTCCGATTGGGTGCGTCTGACGTATCTACCAAAATATTAGTAAATGAAAAAAAAACAGGAAAGATCAGTGTACAATCCTCTGTCAGGCAGGGGTGCCCGCTGTCCCCACTGCTATTTGCGCTGTACTTAGAGCCACTGTGCAAGGCTATCAAAAGGGATGAAGGAATTCGAGGGCTTCAACTGCCAACTAAAGAACTAAAAATCCTGGCATTCGCAGACGATGTTCCTATTATTTTTTTTGATGAGAAGGAGCTTTTGGGGGCTTTGGACATAATTGGAGAGTTCTGTGCCGTATCGGGAGCTCGTCTTAACCTAGCCAAATCTACAGGTACGTGGCTGGGTAACTGGGCCTCCAAGCCTTCAAGTGTGTTAGGGATGAAGTGGTCGTCCTCCCTGGAAAAGTACCTTGGCGTGCCGCTCACGTTGACGCCTCCTAGCCATGAAACGTTGTCGGTCAAACTTCATAAGATGAGAGCGTCGCTCCTGCCATGGCGCACGAGACAAATCCATCTTATCCAGAGAAGCTTTGTGTGTAACACTCTTCCCTTTCCTTGTTTGATGTACGCGGCCCAGGCCATTCCAATCGACGCCAGCACGGTGTCCAAGGCCCATTGGCTCTTCGCAACATTTGTTTGGCAGTCGCCAATGGAGAAAACGAGGCGCACAAGTCTCTTTCTTAGCCTTTAGGCTGGGGGATTCGCCTTGGTGCACGTGGCCCTCAAAGTAAAAATAAGTCGGTTCTTTTTGTTTAGAGACTCGAACGATGCAATCACGCGGTGATCATTCCAGAGCCTTGGGAGTGCGCACCTTAGCCAGTGGGTGGTTGGCACATCGGAGCAACCGAAAGCAGCTAAGTGCCTACGGTTCTACAAAGAAATTGCGGAAGCAATCAAATTTTTTGAATCGAGGTACTCGTGGGAGTATCTCCAGCAAGTTAAAAAGAGAAAACTCTATTGGGACAGTCAGCAGCATGTTTCCAGCTCCTTTGTACAGAAATGGATTCGAATCATCAGCTGGAAAAGACGTCCTCAGGCGATTGCGCAGCCTTCCTGTTTCTCCCAAAACCAAAAACTCCTTCACTCGTTTTCACACAGAAACCTCTGCCAGTGAAATCTTGCATGGTTAGAAAACAAGAGCTTCTACCTTCCAATCGGAACTAACTGCAGTTTCTGGGGTGAGCGGGAGACGCTCCTTCATGTGTTTCTGGATTGTAAGGGCGCCTTCAGTTTCTGGGCGGATTTTCGCTATATTTTTGAATGTAACTTTGAGCAAGCTGGGAATCGCTCAAGTTTTTGTACTTTGGTGAGGAACGGGGAGTGGAGTTTGAGTCGTTGGTTGCGATGGCCCTTCACGCGTTTTGGTTGTGCCGGACATTACATGTGGAGGCGGCGCCTGAGCGGAAAACCGCGTGGCAGTTGTTTCGAGAGAGAGTAGAGTGGACACTGAGCGCAGTTAGCACAGTACCAGAAGATGTCAACCACGCCTGGCTCCAGATAAAATAACAAATCAAAAAAGCGTTGTGGCCCGCTACGCACAGCCGCCCTGGAAAAAAAGATTTTAGAAAGAGGGTGGGACCAAGTGTTTTGTTTTGTTTCTCTTTGTCGGCTCAAAACATTTCGTGTTTTCTTTTAGTAGTGTGCATGCCTAGTAGTGTATGCAACCACTGACCTGGCCATGTGGCTGGTATGTACCAAATAAATACTTCTTAAACAAATAAAAAAAGGTAGAACATCGCATTACTGAACAAGTGGCCGAAGGTTCGATCCCTGGAAGGAGCGGTGTTTCTTTTTTTCGTTAAGGTTCTTTTTATGTACCAAAGAAAGCATAAACAAACCCACACCGATTGAAGGAAAATTAAAGTCCTTATTATTCACCGACGCCAGGGAAAACTATACAAATATCATTGCTACAAGCTTCATCAGCGCGCTGTTTGATAAACAAGATTTGGGCTTCCAGGTTGGATCTAAAGGCCTATACGCACATTCGCGTTTGAACGCGTTTGAGTGCGTTGCGGCGTCCTTGCGGCCAGGAGCGGTCGCTTGCGGGGCAACGCGCGCCTTCCCGCAACGCTCCGTAGCGCGACGCAAGCGAGTAGAGACTCGCTCAACTTTCTGAAGCGTTACGGTGCGTCGACCAATCAGAAGCCCAGAGAGGAGAGGAGGGTGACGTGTCCGCTCGCGCCACTCGGCCGACTCGGCGAGACGTATCCGGCTCCCCGCCCGCAGAACTCGCTTTTTCGTTTTGGGAGCGGTGGGGAGTGCATTTTCCAAGGCTGCGTCGGTTCAAGCTTGACAAAACGTCGGGAAGCCAGCGGGATTGCCCCAAGATCGAACACTTCGATGCTGTCGCTGTGCGCCGCCATGTTGCCGTGGATATCGCTTACTATTGGTGAGCCGCTAGCGACGATAGCGCGTTCTTATTGGCTCTTGACTGCGGTTGACTGCGTGTCAACGTGTGCGTACAAGTTAGGCGGAAGCGCTCTTCGCAACGCAGCGCACCCGCTTGCCGCTACGAAACGCACCGCGCTCAAACTCGAATGTGCGTATGGGCCTTAAGCCGTTTACGCAGGGGCAAAGACGACGAGTTCGGTCCTTCAGTCGTTTCTTTTGCCGCGGCGTTTTTGACATTCACAAAGTAAGAAGTTTAAACACATCCGTCATACACCGCTAAGCTTCGAAACGATGCCGACACTGCTACGTACACTGGGCGTCTGCCATCCGCTGGAATAGCGGCGGGCTTCGGGCCTCGGCCTCTTCGGCCACATTTCGTAACTCGGCTGCCTCGGCCACCTGGACTGCCGGGCCTGGCCCTGCACTCTAAGGAAAAATGGACGTAAAAGGTAGCAACGGCGCGTCTTCCTCCTTCTACTGACGCGCCCCCAAGCGGACTCTAGAAGAAGGGAGGCATCTTCTTTCGGTTTCGTTTTTCGAGCACGTCGCACACGTTGTTAAATAAATGTTGTTGAGTTGATTGAGCTTCAGCGGCAGCGAAGGCCGCCGTTAATTCCGTCTTCTAGTCCAAACGTGCAGAACATTTCGGTTGCATTGACGTTTTTACCCCTAATTTTTTCAAACGAACAAATGAAGCCGCTCGAAACAGCGAAGTTCCGGAGCAGTGCCTGCAGCGCTACGTACACTGGGTAAGATGGCCGTCTCTGGATTGCGGTGCGTACGCATAACTACAGTAGCGGAACCACGCGGAACTGTATATCGTTTTCGATGTTATGGAAATTGCAGGAACTGTGTCCAAGGCAGGCAGGTTTTCCTGCCGACTGCCTGGGTGCCTTCCGTGCTCAGTTCGGTTCTGTTTTCCCGTGCCGAGTTCCAACCGGCGTTCAACGTGGTTCTGTATTTCTGCGTGTCAGCAACATAGCAGCAACATCGTGATGGCACTGTTGTGCGTAGTGAACAGAAGACTGGAATTATCGCCGATGTGACCGTGTGTTCGCTAGGAGTGGTGTAACAACAAGATGAGATGACGTAAACTGTCGGGCATTGATGCCGCTGGTCGGGCCGTGATCGGAGGGGGCGGGGTGTCGCAGGTTGACATTCCCTTACATTGAAGAGTTTAAGACCACTTGAGAAATTAGGCGCAGTCTTTCGACGTGCGGATACTCATGTAGGAACGCTGGTCTGAACGGCAAGCTCCTATCGTACAGTGGCTAATGTGACTGTCGGTCCCCGACAGCGATTGCGCTCTGGTGAAAAGACTGAACAGTGCGAAATAATGACGGAAAGTACTATATTTACAATAACATTTTAGCATAAAAAAAGGTAAAATCGAAAAAAAGCTATCCTATATTTTGCTGTTTAAATATACTACGGTTCCCGGAGAAACTGCCTTCCAAGTGGCACGCTGGGATGAGCGCTAGACGTTTTCGAGCTCGCCACGGGGTAGCTCCGTCCACTTAACACCTGCCGCAAGTCGCGGCTTTGACTGCATTCAAGTTGATCGAAAAGCGATCTCTCTGCTCGTGGAGCATCACTTCCAGCTGAGGGAATATCCGCTCTACACAGATTAATTCAAGACGGCAATTGCAGCCGTACGCGAACAGCACAAATAGAAAAACAAAGACTACAATAGAAATACTGGCTAGGAAGTGCCGTGCGGGGAAACAAACCCAGGCTTGGAACCGCAGAGGAGCGGCTCAAATTATTGGCTTTCAAATAATTACGGCATGATCGAGTGTTTTCGTTTTAATAAGAGATTCATCCCCTGAGCCATTAAAAATACTCTCAGATGTATGACATTGCTGGAAAAAAATCAACATGCTGGGAATATCTTTTATTGCTTAGGAGTCACCGAAAAATTACGTACGTTCAAAACGACAAGTGTAAAAGACGGAAACGCAGAGCTCGAGAGTAGTGATGGGGCTAGTGTGCTGTTGTATTGCTGTTTGTATGCTGTTGTATTGATGTTTGTATCTATCTGTATGCGCTCTATGTATGTTCAGCTGATGGTTGTAGCATAGAACGCGTAATTTGTCTACCTGTGTGAAATAGAGGGTCCCGAAGTGCAATGGTGGCGGCAGAAAATAAAATATTTTATTTTTGTAAAACATGAATTAGGTGGTAACTAGCGCCACCTAGCCTAGCTACTTGCAATCAATCTGCTTGACCCTGTTATCTGGTTGCAAGCGATTTAACCTCCTTTTACGCTACGCGGCTACGCCATAATTTCGTGTTACCGTGCTGAAACGAGCCAATAGGCTGCTTCGGATTTGCTTTTTTTGAGAGCGGCTTTTGGTTTTGCTGGCGAGTGGTTTACCACTCCTTTGTGATGTGCGGTTGACGCAACGGTTGACGAAGGAGTTGTGGCTCGAGGAATAGCAAAGGTAAGACAAAGTGCTGGAACTGGGTGCCGGTTGTCTCCGTTTTACATCGCAGTGCTGACGATGAGACGACTGAGTGACTGCATGCTTTCGAAACGTAAGTTTCTTTACCAGCAGGGGAAAGCCGGCTTCGGAAATAGATTCAGTTCGCGGAAAGTTGGTGTTACGTGTTTATTTGCTGCTCCTCTCGCTCCGTACATTAGACTTCGTGTTCTCGTTAAGCCTTATTGAGCTCGATGTGCTCGATTCGTGGCCGCCATATTGAGATGCAGGCGACGGAGGAAATTTTGCTCCTCTGCTTTAGGGACGAATGTTCCTCCATTTCTGAAGGAACATATGTGTCAAGAGCGTTCCTCCCTTTAGGGAGGACTATACCAACCGTTTTTTCTAAGAGTGCACGCACTCACCGGCGACGCGCGTGGTAATGCACTGTTAGGGGCAGTAGTAGGTGCACACCGTAAAAGTGGTGAGCACCTACTACCACCATGGTGACTGTTTTAGGCGACATCAGAACCTGGAAACTTACGTCTACTTTTAATAGGCAAGTCAGGGGACTCGTCGAAAAGCTAATTGACCTTCCTTTTGAAATATACCTGGCCTTTTATCTGCGTCAATTTGCCTCATGGAACAGGCGTTCCCACATAGTGAAAGAGAAATGACTCGTAACTCAGAAGTCTATCGCCGCCTAGAGAATATATGCTCTTTAACTCTTGAATATTAGGTAAATGAAGAAGTTCATGGTACAGGAGGTGGGAAAAAGGGGTTTATGGCGGCGTCGTAGTGAGTCCAGCAGAACCTTACAGAGGTTTATTTTAATTTCACTTTATTACCGCAGGTGGAAGCTCTAGACTATGTGCAGAGCCAGCAGGCTCAATTCAGCCGGCGACTGCTCATGGTGTCGTTTTCAATGGCCGTTGTTTGGTCCTGGCCGCTGCGTCCAAAGATCGATGCGCAGTTTTACCAACTCGGAGAACCCTGCTCGAACATTCGGATTTTTTCTATGTACGGGGTAAGTGACTTGCTCATTAGTATGAGTGATTCATTCAAAGCACCATGATTAAACGGCTGGCTTTTGGGCTTGGACAGACGTTCGAATGGTGAATGCGATGAGTGCACTTTCACTCTTTTTAGGCATAAAATAATTTTAGCAAAGCCCTCCCACCGCACCCGTCCCCAAAGTTTTGTCTTTCCGTCCATCCATCCGTCTGCTCGTCCGTCCATGCATTTTCCAGTAAATCATGCTGGAAAAATAAACGTCAATTCACATGAGGTCACGTGACTCCTGCACCACGTGGGAACATTGGCGTTACGTGACCGATATGTCAATTTCCGTTTACCCACTAGATTTAGCGGGGAAATTAACGTGGACTAAAGCCGAACTCGGATTCCCTGTTAAGTTTTGCGGGAAAGTTGTCGTGACGACACCACGTGAACTCTACAAATGTATTTTCCCGCTATTTTTAGCAGGGAAATATACAACATTTTACGCGGACGTCGCCATCTAGAATTGCGGGACTTTTGGTATGGGGAAAACAACGTTTCGCTCTTTCCCCACTACTAGGAGGATCTCTCGTTTTAATCGCCAATGTCAATCAAACTCGTTTTAGCTTTTTAATGTTATTTTATTTGTTCCAGGTTATGATGCATTTCTTTGCTCTTGCAAACCGGGTTTGTTAATAAGGTGACTGGGGACAAGGGTAAACAAAAAGGCTTCATACGTCACGTGACACACCAATTTCATCTCCCTATCTCATCCTCTCTTTCCTTCCTCCCTCTCGCTATCCACGCCTCCGAAGGTGTCCTTTCCATCTGCCTTCCTTCTACATTTGAAAGTCAGCGTTCTGTGTAATAATAATAATAATAATTAGTTTATTTCCATCGGACGTTGATGGTGGCGATCAAGGAAAAAACCTGTATGGCACAACTTGACCAGTCCTTGACCGCCTACAAAACACACTAGCAGCAACTCAAAAAAAAATCACCAATTTTCATTCTTGCAATTTAACAAAGCGTGTTTAAGACCATATATTTTATCTATAACAGAAAAGTAACCCATCTGCAGACAGAAGTTATAAGACCCCAAACGTTTGGTTCATACTCAGATTAATTTGTGGAGAAAATTAGTCTAATTTCTGTAAGGGACAATGCACTGAATTCTAATCCTTCATCTTCAAGTAAGTTAAGTATTTTTGGGATAGTATATTTAAGCATTTGCGTGCCATAGTTGGTTCTTGGTGTGACCACCTCCCAACATTCTGCACGACGTGTAGAATACGTGTGAATATATTTAGAAAGCTGTCCAACGTTTATCAAAATGTTTGTACCCCTAATTTGTTCTAGTCTTAGACTAGTGACAAGTCTGTAGCTAAAGAGAGCTTGTATATTGACAACGCGAAACTTGTTAAATAAACTAGCTGTGTGGAAGTCAAATGGAACGCCTTCTATAGCCCTTGACGTTTTTTTTTTTGTTGCAACAGCTGCATTTTTTCTAGAATCGTCGACATTGTTGTACCCCAGACTAAATTACAATAATTTAGGTGGGAGTAAAAAAACGAATTATATAATAAAAATTTTACCCCTTGCTGGTAACATGTAGCCGGTGGCGGTTTATCACACCTACTGTACACCTTCTCTGTCCGCGCCATTTTTCGCACTGTTCTTTACACTTTTATGCTCGTGTCCCACTAGAGAGACAGACATAAACAAACGACAGCGACAAGACTCAAACCAGAGTCTTTCGCGATTTGGGAGGCTTTGTAGAATAAAGAAGGCTATGGTTAAACACGAGCATCATGCACGCGAGGGTATCTTCAGCCAGGCTTGCAATTGCTCGTGCTTACTTCAGGAGCACCGAACGACTAAACACCTGCCAAAGGTACCATCGCGAGCATGCTGCATGGGTTTGAGGCTTGTCGCTGTCTTTTGTCTTTGTCTGTCGCTCTAGTGGGACGCGGGCATTACAGTGCTACACCAACTAGCCCAACCTACCACAGTGCCTTACTACTCCTTCCTCCCTACATCCCCCTTCTTCCCCACCTGCGTCCAATTCTCTAACATTCCTTCCCTTCCTCTTCCTATCCTTTCCACTTTCTTCCACGATGCCCTCCTTCCTGCCGCTCCTTCCTTTCCCTTTCTCTATTTTCTCCTTGTCACCGGAAAAATGAATTCAGTTTCACTGCTGAATTTAGCGGTGAATTTTACGACACGTGAAACTGTAATCGCCTCCCCTTTCCCTATTTTTCTCTCTTCTTTAATTTCCTCAATCGCCTACAGTGCCGTCCCTTCACTTTAACCTTATTTTCCCTTCTCCCCTGCCTTGTCACGTGACACACCAACTAAGTTTCTCCGAAATTAATAAAAATATAAGTTGTTCACTTTCGGAACGGCTGCGTAATGTTTTCCGAGCAGTCGAAACGATCACTTTTAAATGACAGCATTCCAGGCGTTATGGTACAGCAAGGAAAAGGGTCACTGCCAATGTTTACAACTGGTGCATCTGCTAAAGATCAAAACATCGAAAAAGAAGAAAAGCAACAAACGGGGTTAGCATCCTAAAGTGAACAGGTTCTTGTCGGTAATACTAACAGCAAAGAATTAAAAAGACGCCGGCATAAGGCAACACAAAAGCCGAGGTATGAACCCCGAAGGAAGGACCACGAATATAATATTCGTGGCACTTCCTTCGATTTTTCAATCTGACTACACAAGTTTCGACGACAAAGCAGGAAAACAACGCAAATATAGGGCTCAAAAGATGCACGCATCAACGCTAAGACACTCCGACTTTGTTTTACATTAGAGAGTTTTAGAATAGCGTAAAGACCCTTGCGTTAGCACTACGTACAGCGCACGCTAACTGTGAACGTAACGTTACGAAGCGCGTTGAACGCGCACTTTAGTATAGCGGAAGGCAAACGTATACGTAAAGAGTTGCAGCGCCATCTAGATGTGCTCCTGCGAACTGCTTCAAACAATCCAAGGAGGGTACTCGGTTAAGCCAATTTAACACCGCGAATCTCCTCGCTTTGCTACGAAGTGCGTGAATCTCTTTCCAGTTGCCTGTTGTGAACGTGTTTTGTCTTTTTTAGGACTGTGCGACCAGTAGTCTGATCTATGGTTCGCTCCAGTGTGTTGGAGGATCCCTACAATCTTATGTTAGCCTCGTCATTTGCTTAGAAGTATGCAAACAATAGGTCGCACCTTCGTGTACCGACCGCACGGTAAACACATTTTTCGGTTCGACGGCGTCGCCAACGTTCTTGGTAATCAACAGCCATCTTTGTGGGCGCTCGAAAGGGTTCGTCGCTTTGATTTCTTTGAGGAGGTTGTGGGTCGCCTGTCAATACCGCCCGATCAGGCCGAGTTATACTCGCTCCGAGGAAGTCACACGAGGAAGCGCTGCCATTGGGAAAACGTTTGATTTGTACTTAAGTTCAGAGTCCGATGAAGAGGAGGGCCAAGGCTGTCTAGTGGTCCGGGTCTTCTGTTGGAGGCCTTGCTCGGACACCGGCTCTTCCGTCCGTCTCCAGCTCCGAACTCCGCGTGTCCTGGCCCGCCACGAGCCTCGCCCTTTCTCTCTTCTTCTTTCTCTCTCTTCCAGAAGGTTGAGACCATCTTCAAGGGTGAAGCGAACCCGTACAACGCGCGTGGCACTTCCACTGGTTTGCCTCACCGCCGCCATTTTCCAAACTGGAGTGGTCTCGCGCTTTCCCGTGCGCGACGAGAGCAACGAGAATGTATACGCAGGGGACCGCTACGTACGCTCGCAAAAAGCGTTAGCGAGCGTACTGTACGCAAGCTCGCCGCAGTACGTACAGTGCTAATCCATTGTCTATAACGCGCGAGCGTGCGGCTTTCTCCGGGGAGCGCTAGGATGGGTGTCATTCGCGGAAACTAAGCTAGTCACGTGGCCCACTGAACGGCCCGCTCGAGGGGTGTCCTGCCCACTCTATCAGCTGGCTGCGAACGCGGAAGGCTGCTCGCACGCTTTTACAAACATCATTGCTCGAACAATAAACAAACTAAAGCATGAAGGCGTATCAACGACGTCGTCACAAAGAAAACAAAAATATATCCGCAAAGCACTTTACTTTTATCGCTTATCAAGCTGATAGAGTGGGCAGGACACCCTGGAGCGGGCCGTTCTATGTTGCGCCACGTGACTAGCTTAGTTTCCGCGAATGACGCCCAGTCGCGCTCCCCGGAGAAAGCCGCACGCTCGCGCGTTATGAGCAGGTGTGATTAGCACGCGTACGTATGGCTCATGCGCAGTATGGAGGACGCAACGTTAACCCTAACGTAGGGGCTTACGTTTGCTGCTATACGTATTACTAAAACTCTCTATTAATAAGGCTGGCTTTTTATTGTGAAGAAATCGCGGTGTAAGATAATACTCTTCGGAGTGGGAACAGCGAGCTCCTCGTGACGTGCCGATAAAGTTCGCTCTTCACTCTCTCTCTTCCTCTCTCTCACTATGGTTTCAAGCGGCGCCGGCAGGTGACTCGTCGACCTGTGGGCACGTACAAGACGGCTCGTGCAGCCTCATGTACCACACGCGCAGAGCTCCAGCGAGGTTGTCGCACGTGCAGAAAGACCACGGTGTACCGGGGTGTCATGGCAACGAGATAATTTTCTTCGGTCTCACACTGTTTTGCCGCTTGACCGCCGGCGACACTGTCAGCCGCGGGCACGGTGGCAGCGGAATGATGCAGCTTTCGGATGCCCGTCGAACGAGTCGCTATCTGATTCCTCGCGCCGCGCGTTCAGCCACCTGTCCTCACCTAAAGAGTTTATCTTACACCGTGGAAGGAATTTAGACAGCAGGGCCCGTTTGCTCGAAGCGCTAACCGCGGCTAAAGTTAGCCGCAGTACCTAGGAGAGGGATTTTGAAATCACGTGACTGGCTCGGTAGGGATGCGGGGAAACATGGCGGTGCCCCGGTGAGTGAGCGCCGCTCGCTTTGGAACTAATATGTCGTTGTAGCTGCAATATCGGGCGCGTTAGTCAGCAATGAATGGTGCAGGAGGCTTTCGCTTTGCCTGTACCTCACTTAAATCGCAAAGCATGAGCAATGACCTCGCCGCATTTTTTAGATAGTCTTTCGATTCTGGCCATTCCTAAGCCTAAATGAACGCGATAATTGTCGGCATGGCAACGTCTTTGGAAAGTGGATTGCCTTGACTCAATCGGCCGGGTATTGATAGCACACAAAAGCAGACAGTCAGACAGCGTCCCAATAGACCTTTTTGCTAAATTTCCCAAGCACCGAGGTGCATGCTACGTGTTACCGTTGTGCAGTTAACGCACTGCATTGCACGCTGCTCGGCGTCTGCAGTAGTAATTGTTCTAAAGCAAAAAGGTCTAAAACAAATTTTGCCTTGCACGCGCGTTCGTCAAAGCCTTATTATGATGATTATTTACTTCGAATCTTTTATAAGAGGAAGGCCAGCGCGCGCGGACCGTAGAATTACACTTTCAGCGTTCTCCTCGATGCTTGGGTAATTTAGAAAAAGGTCTATTGGGGGACGCTGTCTGCTTTTGTGTGCTATCACTACCCGGCCGATTGAGTCAAGGCAATCCGCTTTCCAAAGACGTTGCCATGCCGACAATTATCGCGTTCATTTAGGCTTAGGAATGGCCAGAATCGAAAGACTATCTAAAAAATGCGGCGAGGTCATTGCTCATGCTTTGCGATTTAAGTGAGGTAAGGCAAACCGAAAGCCTCCTGCACCATTCATTGCTGACTAACGCGCCCGATATTGCAGCTACAACGACATATTAGTTCCAAAGCGAGCGGCGCTCACTCACCGGGGCACCGCCATGTTTCCCCGCATCCCTACCGAGCCAGTCACGTGATTTCAAAATCCCTCTCCTAGGTACTGCAGTTAACTTCAGCCGCGGTTAGCGCTTCAGAGCAAACGGGCCCAGGTAGTTTGTCTGTTCCAATTGGGCGATGTCTCTCTGTAGATGAGCAACTTAACCGGTGCGATACGACTCCTAGCCTGCGATCTTTCACGTGCGTCACGCAGTAGCGATTTCAAGAACGCGTGCCGGTACGATGCTCATCCATGAACAGAAACGAGCAGGGGTGTGTATTGAACCCAGGTTCCTGTGCTCTGCAGCGCGAGCTTTCACCCCACGTGCTCCGAGCTGAGACGCGTGTTCAGCATGCAATGGACCTTTTGTAGAAATACGCGGTGCGCATGCGCGGAGTATTTGATGCGCCTGGGTTCGAGAGTATCTAGTTCCAAACAATCCGCCATCTTGCATTTCTCGCCTTTGGGCGCCTTGGAAGAAGAAGAAGAAAATAAGACCATCGAGAGTCGAGACTCAAGTTTTGATGTTGCGAACAAGGTGAACACGAGTCATCGTACTGACGACGCCCGTTCTAGATTACGACGTGCACCGCAATCATGCCGGTGAACTGTGTAGCCTTCGGCTGTCGGAACTATTATCGCCCGGGTTGTGGAACTAGCTTTTTTCGCTTTCCGTGTGGTAAGCTTCATCCCGTTAAGCGGGCAGCCTGCTTGCCTCAACGAACTGTCCTTTTTGAGGTAGCTCCATACGCGGTCCTGGGTGAGGTTCGTACGGTCCGGGGGATGACGTACCCAGTGGTCCGCGTCAAACGCGAACGGGATGTTCTCATCCCGAGACATCGCGACTCAAAATGCTTCGAAAAGCAGCGAGTGTACCCAAAAAGAAAACGAACCGGTAGCACACAAGAAGCCTAACGTGCACGTTGTTTTCTCTACAAATACTCTCCAACCCAGTGCGCCTCAGGTTCGCCCATCGCCCCATAGGTGGCAGCACATATTCGCCAAAAGGTCCATTATCTCAGTTCAGTAAACAAATAAGCATGCTGTGCGGTAAGCTTCAGGAAGGTATACAGTGGCGTCGACGTAAGTGCTTCTTTCGGGTTTTTCGCCTTTTTAATGATGAAGATCACCGTGCGATCTAATATGGCGAAGTGGTCAAATAGAGATCGAGAACTAAGTGGCCGTAGACGCCCATCTATCGATTAGGTTTGCTGTGATTTTTGACCAATTAAAACATAAAAAATCGAGACACGAGAACGAGATAACTGGTTAAATACCTTCGCATAAGTCTTAGTAAAATATCGTATTTCTCTGAATGTGATGTGCGTATGTCTGAAATCTCAGGAAACACAATATGCATTCCGATTGAGCTGCACGAAAGCTTACAAAAAACTGCACAGATAATAAAGAAAGAAACATTTTGGTGGATCCCCAAGCCGCCCTAAAATGCATAACATTCAGTGGACCACTGCGACATCATGCTGTTACGCGACGACACATTATTACATGATAATCTGTAAACCACATGGTCACATGAGCACCTAACGTAACGTACGGTCATGTGGAGTCACAACATCAGGTGACGTGACGTCATGATGTAACATCATGGTGTCACGCGTCATCACGTCAAGTGACAGCATAAGGCCACAGTGTCACGTGACCACCTGGAAAGCACTTGCCCAGTGACGGCACGGCAGGTGGGCACATGATCCAAGTGCCGTGATGTCAGACCTTGACGTCACGCTATATTGTAACGTTCCATCACGTGACCACGTGCTGTGATATAAGGTGATGTGACGTCACGATGTAACGTGACATTATGTTGTCACGTGACGTCACGACGAAGAAAGCGTCTCACGTGACCTCAATGGGTAACTTGGCGTCACGGCGTCACGTGGCGTCACGGTGTCACGTGACGTCCATGTCACGTAAAATGCGATGTACCGGTAGTTTCCTTCCTGAGGACTCGTCACTGTTTCAGCCACACGTCCATACGGCAACGGCTATAAACACGTGACATCATTAATGCTGCCTCACCATCGAAGCAAGATGGGGAGACTAAAGCGCTTAATAAATTTAAATTTTATGAACAAGTACCGCCAACCTGGTGCATGCCGGGTAGCATTTGAGTATAAAATGGCGCAGCTTCGCGCCAACCTACAGGGTGTCACAAAAAAAGAACTACAGTTCTTTGTTTTTTACCGCAAAAATAAATTTGGCATCGCCGAACGCTCATTCTCCGCCCAAAGGTTGTGCTTGAGATCACAACTAGACGCCGAAGCCTCAGCCCGATCCCATACGTTATTCAAAAGTTATAGTTGATTTTCTGAAAAGTTCAATGGTAAAATGGCGGCCCACGGAGCTTTTGAATACATGGGGCTCTATGGCACCAGAAACCAAAAAACGGGCAAAAGTTGTCTCCATTTTCCCATTGAACTTTTCAGAAAATCACTTTAACTTTTGAATTAGGTATCGGATCGGGCTGAAACTTTGGCATCTGGTTGTGACCTCTAGCGCTACCTTTCGGCAGAGAATGAGCGTTCAGCGATGCCTAGTTTATTGTTGCGGTAAAAACAGAGCTGTAATTTTTTTACACCCTGTAGTTTCGCGCGGCGGCGCGGCGCCGGCATCTACAGTAGAGCAATGGTAGCGTGCTCGCAAACGACTGCGCATCACCGGAAGCCACAGAAGAATAATAGAAGCGTGCCCGTCTGGATATGGGTTGCTCCACGAACCAAAAATGGCGACGCGTCGCCGGTATCCAATAGAAGCGCCAGCGCACCATCAAACGATGGCGGTACTTGGGTAAGCCAGGATTTTCAGCACTTTATTGAAGACTATACTCCGTTCACCCCTTAGCTGAGGCTCAGAAGCGAAATACTTGCCCGCCGTAGCTCCCTCCTTTCATCGCCCTACCCGGCTTTCTGCGCATGGGTATGGCAAAGTGAGTGATGACGTGGCGAAAGAGAGGCCTATGACCCGTCCAACGAGGGCGTAGCTTCCATCCCAGTCTCAGCTTAAGGTTGAACGGACCAGGTGGAAAGCGCTAGCAGAGTACAACCCACTGTTCTCAAGCTCCGATCAGGCCCTAGTCGGAGATGTGCTTTACCCAGCACCACAGGAAGTGGGGCCAACGTGGACCCTACGTGGGAAAAGTAGGATGGGGCAACCCACGACATACCCCCACGCAGACTTGATAAGTAATTCGTTACAAGTAATGGATTACATATAATTCGTTACCTTTTCAAGTAATTTTGTAATTGCCACGTTGGTTTTAGTGGCAGTAATTTGTAATGCAATTCTGTTACAAAATTTTGGTAACGAATTACTCTAATTACTCGTTACTTTTTAGAAATATGAACATAATACAGAAAGTCTAGCAATACCAGTCTGGGGCCAACCGCTCGACAAAAGATCAAAAACGAGCGCTTGGGCTCCTGCAGTTTTCAGTACTGCTGTTGACATGCGCGATCTAAAGCGTTGCTGTGGTCGGCCTTTCACAGTTGGCCGAATGCTGACTATGACGTCAGCAAAGGGTTTCTCTTCGACGGAAATAAGAGGAATCGAAGAACTTAAATTTTGGCGGTGTTGGCAGCGTTTGTTTTAAAGCGCAATGATTTCAAGCTTCCACCATGCTCATTACAAACACCATCCAACTTGTTGTTCCCAAGGTAATGACGTCACCAGAGGGAATTATAGGAGGACGCCATCAAAACACCTCGCCGCTAATAGGGAGTAGTCACTGACGGCCATAGCTGTGTGCGCGACTGCTGAGCGCGTACTAACGGCGAGGTTTCACAGTTCTTCTTCAGCGTGCATTCCGTATCATCAAGACTGCCGGTCCTAGTAGCCCATTAATGTTAGCTCGTTCTGAGCATGCGCTCTATACATCGCCCTCCAAAATGCATAAGCTCACAGTGCGTCAAAGCTACAGGCACGAGAGCGCAGCTCTGTTCTGAGACGTAGCGCTTACGCTTGAAAGGCCCGTTACAGAAAGGAGCTTTCGTAAAGTGGTCCCTTGCCTCTAAATTTCCTGGCGGAGGTAGACACTGCTACTGAACATTCGCACCCCTAGATTTATCTGCAGGATTCCAGGGATCTTTTCCAATCACCGTGAGCTAGCGCGATGGCGGGTGTAATTGCAGCTTTCGCTGACTTGTCAGCTTACAGCTGAACGGAGTGCACCCACATTCTTCCTCCTAAATACAATATTTTATTTTATAAAGACTACCGTAATGCGATGGTATGAGAATTGGAAAGAAGTGTTGCAGAACATTTTTGAAAACATCAAGTGTGTTTCAAATATTTTCTTGAGAAATGTACGGGAAAAGCAACCTGAAAGCAATATGTAACGCAACAAGTTAAGTAATCCGTTACTTTTCAGCGAAAGTAATTTTTAACGGTAATCCATTACATTTGAGGCTCGGTACTTTGTGATTGTAATCCCTTAAATTTTCGAAGTAACGGGCAGAAGTCTGCTCCCGCAGTTTGCACATCGTTTACGGAGGAGCAAAGTTCGCAGAAACGTGGGCACAGCGATGGAAAGCCCACTTGAGCAGTACACCAAGGAGTGTGCTGCGCCCACAGTACCCTTTTGGGTCCTACTTCGGCTACGCGTAGGCATGCTTAACTTGGACTGCCTGTGCAAATCAAAACATGGCACTTTCCGCTAATGTTGCATATCTTTTATTCACGTGCTGGAAATTTAACATGACTTATTGGTTTAGTTTGATATCAAATCACCAATGATATTAACGTAATGTGTCTGAGAGAAATTTGTGCGTTGAAACACTTTATTACAATTTTAGTACGCAGAGTATACGTAGCGAAGGCCGTTTTACGTGGTGTGGAAATATTTACTGACAGTATAAAGTTCTAGCGTGAATCCTGCACACGCGTATTGAGTTGTCTGTATCTGTTCTAAAACACGGTGTCTGTACACGGCTCAAGCTTTCTATATATCACGATAACCTGTCCAAAAGGAATTATATGGAAATCTGCTGTTTTCTGTTCCATTTAAAAAACATGAAATTTTCAATGTTCCACGGTCTTGGTCAAGATGTTTTATTAAAATATGAAACCAGCGACATTGATGGAAGCATAAAAATAGTGATAGTTTTTTTTAGTGGTAACATGGAGGTAGAGGGGCATGCCCAAGTTGGAATGCACTGCAATACTTCACATGATTGGGGAATTATAATACATCCCACGCTGTCTGAGGACTCATGAAATGATAATAGATATAAAATCGTCTGAAGAATTGAGAAAAGACTCGGAACGGGCTGAGGTCCCTGGGGGTACCTTATGTGAAGTGCGCACGTGGGCTCGATGTGGGTCCCATGAGGGGAGCCCTTGTGGGCTGCCCTCATTGGTTCCCTGTGGACCCCACAAGAGAGGCTCAAGTGGGTTGCCCAAGTAGGCCAAATCTGGGTACCATAAATGGAGTTTATGTGGGCTTCCCATTTAGGTCCCTTATGGGTCCCCGAGGGCTGGCAAGGATGGCTGCCCAAGTGGGCCTCACATGGGCCCAACTTGCGAAACCGACGAAGGAGTCTTGTGGACTGCAGAAGTGGAACACACATCGGCTCCACTTTTAGAACCAATTTTATGCTACTTGGATATCACCCACTGTCGAAGCACCTCCAGCTGGGTCGAGTTCGGGGCCGGCCGAATCAGGCGTCCTATCGGGCCGGGACCGTGTCGGTTAAGACTTAGGGTGAGCGTGCCTGTCCCGCGTCGGGTCCCAAAAGTTGGGCTGCTCCAGTGCTCTCGTGGGCAGAGACGAATATCCTAAAATCTGGTCCAATAAATCCTAGGCGTTTAACACCACAAGTCTTTATGACCACGCCTTAAAAAATTAATCTTTAGAATATCTCAAAATGCACACTCATCGTTGAACTCCTCTCAGCCGCTGCTGTTGCCTTTGAAGAAAGCTGACTTATCTTCGTGTAAAATACCTGGGTCTCAATTTTTCTTTTCACACGCAGATGTGTCAACACAATACGAGGTTCCGCGGCTGGGTCGTTCCAGACTCGTATGTGATGCTAGGCTATACTTTGACTGCCAAGTACAGCGTTGCTTACGACAGTCCCAACACTATCAATACGAAGGTGAGTGCCACAAATACTTTCAGCATCTTTTTTATTGGTGTTCTGATTGGTATTTTTTGCTATCATATCTGTCCCTTCAATTTGATTGCGAATATATACACAATTTGTATATATATATATATATATATATATATTTAATACGAATACTATTACAACCTTTACCTGAAAAGAATATGAGAAGAACTAAAGATAAACTTAAGTGGTTCTGTACCTGGAAAAACATAAATTGAAATGTATGCATTTCGCCTCTATAATAAAAATATAAAAAAAGATTTTGGTTTTACTTCAAGCGCAGTGTTGCCATAAAAACACTTCCAAACGAGCGCTGAACAGCCGGCTTCGTCAGACTCACAACTCGCCGGTTTGGGAAAGGGGTGGTACCGGTCTGCCGGTAAGGTGCTAATGGGGCGACGCTGGAAACGCCCCAAGGGGTGACGACGGGCCAGTGAGATTGCAAGTCACTTGCCAGTGACTGGTACTGACTGGCACGGCCTGCTCTGGGCGTCCCAGTGAGTTTCCAGGATGCTGCCAGCACAAATACGCGGTATAGTACCAGTAGTACAGCAAGATACCAGCAAGTTCCTAGACAAGCGGCCTCAAGCCAAACAGTTCCCGGTCTTGCTTTGTCCCAGGGAGCTCCCGGGCTGCTGCCAAAACAAATCCCCGGTATAGTACCAGCAGTACCGCAAGATACCAGAAAGACCTCAGGCCAGCGGGCTAAAACCGTACTTTTCCCGGATTTGTTTTCTAGACTGACATTGTTTTTCTTTTTTTGCAATTTACACCTGAATATAAATTACGTAGTTTATAACAAGGGTAATTTTATAAAATATGTGTAAACAATTATTTTGCACTGTGCATGAAAGTACATTTCTGGCACAGGTATACACCTTTTTGGTAAAGCAGCTGCGACATCCATCTGTCACTCATACATGGGTAGTAAATGAAACATACAAAATTGTTACCGTAATTGCTTATAGTCATCTGCAGCGAAACTACAGCTCGGCTGATAATCATGGACTTGTCGCCAGAGAAGTGCGCTGTATGAAAAAGGTTGCATGTCACGGGCCTGGGAAATTTTCTTCAGACTTCTGATGCATCTTGTGATGAAAGTCGACCGTGCACCCGGAAAGGCGAGTTCTTCATTACAGCATTTGTAAAGAGAATCAACACCACAGTCGAATGGCAGAGTAATTCAATACCAGCTGCACGTGAAAATTCGGAAATTCCGAACTAGGGTTAGGGGCATGAGACAACCAGCCCATGTAAAACGATAACTTTTTGTATCTAATGCACACATTTTTCTTCTCAATTTGGAAATTATATTTAAAAAAAATTCGATTGCCTTAAGGCAGTGGTTCTCAACCATCGAGGTTGCGCGGACCAGTTGTGAACGGGGAGATATGCTTCGGAACCCCGTTCGTGGTGATGGGAAAGAAGAGGTATAGGTTAACTATAATAATGATATATTAAATGGTTTTGTGTGAAGTAGACCCTTTTTTTGCATACACACAAGAAAACACGCCCGTAAGTTGAAAAATTCTCGTCTTGATCTAAAAAAAGACAACTTTTATTGCCGGACTTGACTGACGAGGCAGGGCTTCGTGGAGGAAGAGTGCGTTTTAGTATTAGTTCTGCACAGGCTATGTTGCAACTGACTTCATTCTCGAAGAATGTATTGGAGTGAATCTGGGTATATTGGTGTCTAGCAGGAGAATACTGCCTGGAGCACATTTCTCAAAACCTGTCAGAAAGGGATAGAAGAAATTTGAATTATAATTATCGTATTGCGATGAGCAGCTGCTGATACTGAGAATTAATTTGAGCAATTTCGTCCATCCCTCTGCCTGAAATATCTGTGCGTCAGCCGCCCCTATCAGAAAATGTTTTAGCTGAGTGCCTTCTATGGCCCGCTTCGCTCAGCCACTGAACGAGAAAGCCACCAGGTATGCGCATAACACTGAGCCGGCAGTGGCCATCGGCAAGCAGGAATTGTCTGCTCAATCGGCATCTAAGGTCCGATTGGTTGTTGCTGATTCAGAGTTGTGCGCATGCAGGTGTTTTCCAGCTGAGCGGCGTGGGCCGTAAAACTGATCAGCTAAGATTATCTAATGTCTATGTCGCAGCCACAAGTGCAAAACTTGCTGCCTCTTCTTCTTCGCTTGCACAATACACCAAACTTGCACTTGCTTTAAAGGCTTGCTGGGATGTTTCCACACTCACTCTCTGCAGACAGCTAGGACTGTCGGTAAACGAGGGAAAAAACGTGTGAACACATAACATGCACGCCAAAGCACAAAACATCAGTGGGACTACTCGAGAGGGCATTAAAGTTTCCAATTCCGCCTGTTTTATACCGCACAGGCACTGTGTGTAAACAAGTGTCATGATTTGGGAAAAGAAAAGGAAGAAGCAGAAGTGAAGAAAAAGAAGAACGGTATCGCGGGTGCGACATTCATTCGAAGCTGAACCAAGAGCCGCGACGGTTGGCTGCTCGAACGGTGCGCTACCCGGCTCCGTCCCGGCGTCAGTGTGGGCAACGTAACCGGCTTCGTCCCGGCTTCAACGAGCTGAACATCAACGTAACCGGCTTCGTCCCGGCTTCAGCACGGTGACCATCAACGCAACCGGCTCCGTCCCAGGATCAAGGCACCCGGACCCGAGATAACCAACCCCCTCCCGACATCGCGGCACGCACTACTTCACCAACGATCAAGGGTCGAACTATTCAAGGGCACCAGCGACCCGAGCTACGACCCCAGGGGTGACTATACTGCCTACCGAACGTGCTTGAACGGTCGAATGGTTTCTTTTCTTTTGCCTTTCTAACGTTGCTTCTTTTTATATATTTACTTCCTGACTTGAATATATTCTTTTTTCTACTCATGCATTTGTCTCAGTCTCCCGATCCTTCCTCTCACCATTCCGGACGAACCTGACAATTTGGCGAGCCTGCCAGGATAGCTGGCCCATTACATCATAGTCATATCTTTTTCCGGAGGGTGAGAAGGGTGAGGGAGATTTGTGACGTATTTCAACTATGGAAACTGACAAGTTAATCGCAGTAGCTAAAGAATTAGGCTATTTCGGGGCAGATTTGAGGAAGTGGGTGGATGAGGAGAAAGTCCGGATAAGAGCAGAAAGAGCTGAGGAGCGCGAGCACTCGAGGTTAGAACGGGAGGCTGCTGATAGAACTTTAGCGGCGGAGTGCGCGAAACTGGACAAGGAGCGGGAGGTGCTTCAACTACGAATAGCAGCGCGCGATAATACACGTACCAGTTCAGAAGATGTGGAAGGCGCACGTGAGGAACCACCTGGCTCCAGGAGCTTAGGGAGCCCACATAAGCTCATCCCGCAATTTAATGAGCGTCGAGACGACCTAGACGCATACTTGCAGCGCTTTGAGCGCACTGCAACAGGCTTAGGATGGCCTCAGCAGAAGTGGGCCACTACTTTGGGGCTTTGCTTAACCGGGGAGGCGCTCACGGTTGTCGGTCGGATGACACCGGCAGATGCGTTGGACTATGCCAAGGTAAAGCTAGCACTTTTCCAGCGTTTTCGCTATACAAAAGAGGGATACCGCGACAGGTTCCGAGAATCCAAGCCGGAAGACGGCGAGACAAGAAGACAGTTTGCGGCCCGATTGGCAGGGTACTTCGATAGGTGGATTGAGATAGCAGGGATTGATAAGACTTTTGAAGCATTGCGAGACAATGTCTTGGTGGAGCAGTTCTTGCTAACTTGCTCAAGCAAGCTGGCAGTATTTCTAAGAGAGCGGGACTGTCAAGGTTTGGACGACGTGGCAGCTAAGGCTGACCTGTTTCTGGAGGCTCAGGGACAACCTAACACAAGTAAACAAAAAGGAGACGAGATGACAAATAAACAAAGTGCCGTAAGCGAGGGGAGTCGTAGAAAAGGTGAGGTTCAAAAAAGCATCCGCTGCTTCTTGTGTGGAAAGTCTGGGCACAGAGCAGAAAACTGCAGGAGTAGTGCACAAGGAAGGAGGGATCTGCTGTGTTGGAACTGTGGTCGCAGTGGTCACAAGGCTGACGCTTGTAGAGAAAAGCCGAACGAGAGACACCAAGCATCTTGCCTCTGGACGATGTCTCCAGGCAACTGCGACGAGTCAGATGACTGTTGCGTCACCTTGAGTAATGGCGATAAGATTCCAGTTGTTAACGCTGCCATGGGGAGGGCCCCGAAGTTCTTAGTAGAGAACATGCCCGTTGTGGAAGGTCGTCTCGGGGACCATAAGATATCGGTATTAAGAGATACCGGATGTAATACCGTTGTAGTTCGCGAGGAGCTGATTCCTCAAGAGAACCTAACTGGCAAGTCGAATCCAGTGTTTCTGTTGGATCGAACGGTTCGGTATTTACCTGAGGCAGAGATCTTTGTGCAAACGCCCTACTACACGGGGAAGGTGTTGGCAAAGTGCGTCAGCAATCCGCTATATGACCTGGTGCTGGGAAATATACCGGGAATAAGAGATGCTAATGACCCGAACCCAGCTTGGGTAAAAGAAGATGAGTTGGCGGGTCAGAGATTGAATGATGAGGTAGAGGTGAATCGGCGTACTGGTAAAGAGGCAGAAGCCAGCGAAAATACCAGTTCGAGCGACAACAAAAGGGACTTGTCACATCAGGTGGAACCAGCAGAGGTCGCTGCAGCCCGGGAAACAGGCGTCGCTCGAAATGAAGCGAAGGGTGAGACGCCTCTGAGTGTACCTCAAGTGGCGATAATCAATACCACAGCGGAGGAACTCGCTAGAGAACAGAGAGCAGACGGAACTCTAACTCGGTGCTTCGACGAGATTGGAACGATCACAAGAAAGCACAAGTGCAGGACCAAGTTCCAGTTCTTCATGAAGAACAATCTTCTGTACAGGGCGGCGGAATACTCTTCTGGGCGAAAGACAGAACAGCTGGTGCTCCCGAAAAAGTTCAGGGCCGCCGTTGTCGCTCTCGCACATGACAGCATCATGTCAGGACACCAGGGCATGAAGAATACGCTCAACCTGGTGGCTGAAGAATTTTGTTGGCCAAGTATGCAGAGCGAGATTAAGAGGTATGTCCGATCTTGTGATATATGCCAACGTACAATACCCAAAGGCAAGGTTGGTAGGGCACCTCTAGGAAGAATGCCAACTATTGAGACACCTTTCCAGAGAGTGGCGATTGACTTAATTGGCCCCATCGCTCCGAGGGCAAGCTCAGGGAACAGATACATCCTGACAATGGTAGATATGGCTACGCGGTATCCGGATGCAGTAGCGATGAAGAGCATCGGGGCGCAGGAAGTAGCCGAAGCTCTGGTGGAGATGTTCACAAGATATGGAGTGCCAACAGAAATTCTTAGCGATCGCGGATCGTGCTTTACATCAGAACTAATGAAAGAGGTCAGCCGACTTCTATCAATGAAACATCTCATGACCACTCCCTATCACCCTATGGGGAACGGGCTAGTTGAGAGATTCAACGGCACAATCAAGCAGATGTTAAAGCGGATGTGCCAGGAAAGGCCTCGTGACTGGGACAGATACCTACCAGCCCTCCTGTTCGCGTACAGGGAAGTACCACAGTCGAGTCTGAAGTTCTCCCCGTTTGAACTACTCTACGGAAGAAGAGTGAGAGGTCCTCTGGCCATCCTGAAAGAGGTCTGGTCGAACGAAACCCTCAAGGAAGAAGTGAAGACATCGTACGGGTATATGTTGGAGTTGAGAGAGAAGCTAGAAGAGACGTGCAAGCTAGCGCACAGTTGCTTGGAGGAAGCAAGAGCAAAGTACAAGGGGTACTACGACAGAAAGAGTTCCAACCGGAAGTTGAAGCAAGGTGACTTGGCGTTGATCCTTCTCCCTACAGATAAAAACAAGATGATAATGCAGTGGAAAGGACCATTCCTGGTGTTGACAAGAAGGAATGAAGTTGACTACGAGCTAGACATGGGAGGTAGGACGAAGACTTTTCACATCAACATGTTAAAGAAGTACGAAGAGAGGGAAGGAAGTCGACAGGAGCAGGCACTTTGCAATGCTGCAGCAAGCACTCACGAAATGGACGACCCCAGGCATGACACTGAAGAAGACGGTCATATTCCACTGCTGAGTTTGACAAAGCAGCAAGGGTGGCAGGATGTTGTCATAAACGGGAAGTTAGAAAGTGACGAAGTCTTGCGAGGCACGCGAATTAATAAAGGACTTCAGCGATATCTTTTCTGATCTTCCTGGTAGGACAAACCTCATGACATGTGACCTTCAGCTCACCATTACACAACCGATACAAGTGAGGCAGTATCCACTACCTTTGGCTGTTCAAGATGTAGTCGAGAACGAAATCACAGAGATGCTCAAGTTGGACGTAATAGAGAGGTGTACGTCATCGTACAATGCCCCAGTGGTCATTGTGAAGAAGAAAGACGGGTCGAACAGATTTTGTATCGATTACAGACGGCTGAATGACGTCATACATCCTGACGCAGAGCCAATACCAAGAATCGACATGACGTTGGTCAAGGCAGGACAAAAGCGTTTCTTCTCAAAACTTGACGTAGCCAAAGGCTACTGGCAGATTCCGATGGATGAACACGCTAAGGAGAAGACGGCTTTTTCGTCGACGAGCGGGCATTATCAGTTCAAGTTTATGCCATTCGGTCTGAAGACCGCCTCTGCTACCTTCACAAAGCTGATGCGTAAGCTGCTAGATGGGGTGCGAGACGCGCATCACTACATCGATGATATCCTGGTTGCCACGAGTTCATGGGAGGACCATATAGAGACGCTCAGGACGATTTTTGAACGTCTACGAGCAGCGAACATCACAGTAAAACCGAAGAAATGTCAGATAGGGTTCGAAGAAATTAGTTTCCTTGGACATGAAATTGGAATGGGCAATATAGCTCCGGATGCACAAATCATCGAAAGGATCCGAGATGCACCTCGACCGCAAACGAAACGCCAAGTTCGTTCGTTTCTCGGACTAACAGGATTCTACAGGCAGTTTGTGCCGAACTACGCAGAAGTTGCAGCGCCGTTGGTAGACCTGACTAGAAAGGGAGCACCTAATGGTGTGGAGTGGGGCCCGAGGCAAGAGGAGGCTTTCACAGAGCTAAAAAGACGGTTGGACCAGCCACCGATTCTGCTGTCACCAAATCCTGAGAAGGAATTTGTATTACGCACTGATGCGTCAGAAGCAAGTTTGGGGGCAGTGTTACTGCAGGAGAAGGACGGGATGCTGCACCCAGTAGCATATGCCAGTCGGAAACTGACTAGCTCCGAAAAGAACTTCGCCACCGTGGAAAAGGAATGTCTAGCGCTGGTTTGGGCAGTTGGCCGGTTTAAGCTCTTTTTGTACGGTAGGACATTTCGCGTCCAGACTGACCATCAGCCGCTGGAATTTCTCAACAAGGCAAGACTCACGAATAGTCGGGTAATGAGATGGAGCATGGCGTTGCAAGATCACAGTTTCAACGTAGAGTATATCAAAGGTAGGGATAACGTGGGCGCAGACTTTTTAAGCCGGCTCTAGGGTGCCTTTCAAGAGGGAGACGGATGGTTCACTGACCAGAGCTGATTGAGAGGTGCGTGTCACAAATCCGTACATACGTCAGCGGTATCGAGGAACCACTGTCAGTATCGACGTATCGACTTAGGTTCTAACAGGTCCCAACCTTGCTAGCTGGCCAGTGTTTTAGGTTCGTTTAAGTTCGTTGTTTTTGTGTGTGGGTGTTTTATGGTTGTAAGCTTATCGGATAAACTTTTTCTGAAGAAGAATAAGTTCGACCTACGACGTGGTGCTTTAGTGTAAGATTGAAGTACGAATCAGAGATTCTTCGTTTGTACATTTTTTTCGGTAAAAGTGTGAAATGGTGTGACATTTCGGCATCGGTTGGGTGATGGCATGATTGTTGGTGCGGTGTGTTGTGAAAGTGTCGTGACAAGAGCTCGTCTTTCTCGGTTGTGGTCAGCGATGTTGTGACGGTACCCAGGAGGGAAGAAATGGACAAGATAGAAGTTTGTTATAAACTTCTCGTGTTTGTGGGGTGATGTCATGATTTGGGAAAAGAAAAGGAAGAAGCAGAAGTGAAGAAAAAGAAGAACGGTATCGCGGGTGCGACATTCATTCGAAGCTGAACCAAGAGCCGCGACGGTTGGCTGCTCGAACGGTGCGCTACCCGGCTCCGTCCCGGCGTCAGTGTGGGCAACGTAACCGGCTTCGTCCCGGCTTCAACGAGCTGAACATCAACGTAACCGGCTTCGTCCCGGCTTCAGCACGGTGACCATCAATGCAACCGGCTCCGTCCCAGGATCAAGGCACCCGGACCCGAGATAACCAGCCCCCTCCCGACATCGCGGCACGCACTACTTCACCAACGATCAAGGGTCGAATATTCAAGGGCACCAGCGACCCGAGCTACGACCCCAGGGGTGACTATACTGCCTACCGAACGTGCTTGAACGGTCGAATGGTTTCTTTTCTTTTGCCTTTCTAACGTTGCTTCTTTTTTTAATATTTACTTCCTGACTTGAATATATATCTTTTTCTACTCATGCATTTGTCTCAGTCTCCCGATCCTTCCTCTCACCATTCCGGACGAACCTGACAACAAGTAAACTAGATTCAACACATACCGCTCAGCACACCACATGCTGCGCTCAATCAGACAAGTGTCACACTTGCCGACCTTGAAGTACAGTCGTGATCTATATGAGGTGAACAAGCGATCGTCGACTGCTCAGTACTGGGAGCAACATGCAGCCGCTGACTTGCTCTTCTTTTTAAATGCCTTGCGAACCAAGCGTGGTAAGTCGTCCGATAAGGAGATAACGTCCCCACGGACAGAACTGAGCAGTTGATAATCACCTGTTTACATTCATATGGATCAAGTCTCTACCTGTCCGAAGTAGGCAGCATGTGTGCAGCAGAAACGGCTGTACTCAAATCTCAAGAGAATGAAAGTTCTGAAGAGGTTTGGTAAGGTTTCGCATTGCAAGCATGCCCATAGAAATTTCACTTTTTAAAACATAAAAATGCATGTCAAATATTCACCCAAGATAAGCTGCCATTACACAGCTGTATATATAAGGCAGCGTATCATCAGCAACCTTTCCAGAGTGCCATGGACTTTAACCTCGGCTCAGCTGGTGATGCAGGAACGAATCGGCCTAGTCTATGCTACCTTCTGTTCGGCGAGGGCTGCACTGAGTGTAAAGGTGAAAAATGTGCTGTAGATTAAACAAAACAAACAATAACAAACAAAAGCAATCATAGCATGTACAATTCACTAGAGGCACTGGAAAATAAAATTTCGTGGTTGGGTCAAATATGTTAACTCAATATACTTCGGACGCGTACCATGACGGCTGGTAAGATATTTGCTGACTTCGATCTAGATAAGCTTGTAGATTTACAAGCCTAATAACAAATAACTTAACAGCTGAATTATTTTTCGATGGAACTACAAAAAGCAAAGACTAGCTCTGCAAATTTGGTGATATCTAGAACACCAGAGATGAGCATAAAGGCTGTGCTCAGAGAACGTGAGCTTCAGGAACCTAGGCGCGAGGCAAAGATGTCAAGTATATTGTTTTACAGACATCTGGAATTAACAACATCCCTTCCATGTAGGATAAGTAGTGAGTTCATTCTGATTGAACATCTTGAACGCATAAATTAAAGAAGAAAACAATAAAAAAATTGCGGAAGGAGCTTTAGCAAACTTCAAACAGGTTCAAGTGGAACGTGCTAATTCATCCAGATGCATGACACTAAAAACACGATTTCCTTGGCAGCTCAGGTAACAGACGGATGTGCGGACACAATGGTTGCCCAAACTACGAACAATAAAGGCTTAAGATGATTTTTCTTGTATGATTTTCATAGTATCTGCTAATTATTCAAGTTTTTTTTAATAAGGATGACATAAACAAGCAGTGTAAAGAGTGCATAGAAAGGTGACGATCCATTGTAGATTTTAGAGAGAGTGAGCTGTCATTATGTATTAGCTATCCATCTGTTACCTTAACTGACAAAAAAGTTGTTTTTAAAATCTGCTCTTGCTAGCGGGTGAATCAGCGCGTTCTGCGCTGGAGCTCTTTCCGCATTCTTTATTTCTTCCTTCTTCTCTGATTAATGCGAGTTGAGAGTCTGTTCTTGCATGTGGTCTACGTGTTACTCTTTGTAATGTACCGGCCGGTGGCCAGGATATGGCGTGAGCGGACTCCCGCGCTTTCAAGAGCATGGGACTGGATCACGGTTTCCGGGCCGCGAGACTGGCATTCCAGACGTCGATTAAAGTAACGCCCGGACACTTCCCTATGCCGAGCTTGAGTCCATGCCTGGGATGCATAACACACGCAAAGACGCTCCCTCTCCCACCAGTCTGGAAACCTTAGCCATAGCGGAGGCCATCAGGGACAACGCGACCAAGGGAGATATCACAATCAGAACCGACAGCCAAGGGGCCATACGCAACTTCAGGGACAACGCCCTTCCCCCACACATTACAACTATGCTAACAGACACCATGATCAACCATCCTCATACCATGGTGACCATTGAGTGGGTACCGGGACATCAGGGCATTAAGGGGAACGAGCTTGCCCATGAGCTCGCCCACGGAAACCTCAATCCGGGCGTCCCCATTTCATGGCCCCATTTCTACGCCCCCTATATTCATAGGGCATCTATGCATAAACAGAGAAAGAGGACACTTAAAGAGCTCTGAGAAAACAAAACATTACTAAACAGCCCTCTTACCTACTAAACAGAGAAGACTCAACTATAATGCGGAGAGCGCAGACTACAAGCCTTATGACTGAACACCTTAGACACTACATCAGCGGCGCAAAAGGCACGCCACAGTGCAGCACCTGCGGGCGGTACCCCAGCAATGCCCATCAGCTAAGGGACTGCCCCAACGTAGCTGTCACAACTAAAACAGCCCTACAAACACTTCCAGCCAGACTTAAGCCCGGCAGCTGGGAGGAGTGGGCCAATCCCCCTGCCGGGACCGAACTCATCCTCTGGCCGCTTTCAGTTCAGCACGTTAAGAACGTGCTGGGCGATGAGTGGTAAAGAAAATTACCCAGGTCAAAGTTTTGGGTGCGAATAAATGTTTACTCTCTCTCTCTCTCTCCTGGCTCCTTGACTTTTTGTGAACTATTTCGAAGGTGTTCAAGTAACACCAGCTCACCACCGTACTACAATCCTGCAACAACTAAAAACAAGTACAACCTACATTAATCTTAATTCAGAACGTGCTTGTAAATTTCCAAAAGCTTGATAGCCTCTAAAAGATACCAGTAGGAAGAGAATAAATCCTTTACCACTTCAAACAGCCTGAGTGTTTCTGGAGGTGTGAAATTCGTTGCACGTGAATTGGATCATACGAAACACGTGTACAGCAAATGATGTTTTAGAGCTCGACATTTCGCGAGAAATTACTTAAACTGCCGGAGTCAAATTATTTTGCGGGCACAATTTTTGCGATTGGGAGTGGAATACTATGCATTATTCACCATAGGGTGAATTCATCGCGGCACCAATTTTTAACAATTCTTTTGTGATTACGAATCGCTAAAACGAAGTCGTTTGCAGACGACTGGGCGGCAGAAGCAACGAGCTAGCTCGATCAATCAATCGCTGCCTTTTTCTTGGCCCAGCTTTCCGCACGCAAGACACACACATAATCCACCCGTTATGTGCAACTTAGAGCTTCGGCGATGGAGGGGCACCGCACTCTTCAAGACATTCTCGTTTACCAGTAAACAATACGGTGGAGGGAGGCAATCAAACACCACCCTTCCCCACATCCCGCCTTTGCCCCCCCCCCCTCCTCCTCATTGCCCAAAGAGTTCCGCCACTACTGATGGCCCTTCATCAAGTACGCTGCCTAGGCGAACATTCGTGAACGATAATCAGCGCTAGGACGGAGTGCTCTGCATCAGGGAAAAAATACGAAAAACAGCGTCGCGTAACTTCATTCGCGCACAATCAATAATAATGGTAGAAGCAAGCTATCTACAGGCAATGACAGGCCTTTTGAACGCAGGAAAGAATAATCTATCCCTAACGAACAAAGAAACGAACTTACTGCGAACGACGTGCAAGAACGATCTTGGATGTTAAGCAGATTTGACGTAGTTCCACGTCTCGCAGTCGATTTCGTCTTTTCGGACACATTTGAAGCCAAAGCAAACTCCACGCATCACGACTAATCGGGAAATTGACCTCACGACTCAGATATGCAAACAAACAATAAAACGTGCCATACGTAGGTTGTGGATTCGTTTGGATTGCATTCGTTCGGTATTATGGATGTCTAGCGACTTTACGGAAGCTATGTTCGTTTATCCTCAACACTCCAGCAATAAAACGACCAACAAAACCAAATTAGAAAACTATTAGGAGACACAGTATTAATCAATTATTGAGCATGTCAAAATTGCCTGAAGATTATAAATACGTCCTGAAGACGTTGCAAAACATTAAATACGAAACTAACTGTACAATGCTTCCAAACGTATTCAACAGTAATGTAAGCACCTAAAAAGAGCGCGAAACTGGTCGGGCGGCTGTGGCCTGTTCTGTTAACGCGCTGTGTCGCGGATCTCGCGGTCGTTGATTCAAATCCCAGTAGCGGCAAGTTTTTTGTGTGTGTTCTTTAGCGCTTTATTAATTTTTATTGTTTTAAATATGTTCTATGTTTTTGCAGAAATCGCGAAGAAAGTGAAAATAAAAAGTCCGAGCCCAAGTTTGAATTGATGCAATGCACAAAGCGTGGTTCCTTGTTTTTCCGGAATTATTCGCTCCCTCCGTGCTAATAGGTTGCTGAGTGTAGTAGGCGAATAGAGCAAGTCCTTTCAACGAAGAAAGAAATGTAATATTAATGGGCGTATTGAGAGCAAAATGGGAGTACGTGTAAGTGGCAAAACTGCCACAATGGGGCCGCCCTAGTTTGTCTGAAAGCAGTCATCTTCACACACTATTGAACCGAAAATACGTCTATTTTTAGGCAGTTATCTACCCGAGCTCATATCGCGCTACGTATTAAGCACACCTCTTAATTTTCTGACTTCGAGGAACTAGTATTTAATTTTGTTCTAGTAGATCAGTGCTTTCTCTACTAAACTAAAAGCCATTTGGCGCCTATATGAAAATAAACGGGTTCATACCGGTAACAGTTTAGCTATACCGGTCCCCAGTTTGTCATAAGAGCGCCCGTATGGCTCAAAGGGGTCGCCCTTTGAGCCATAACGGTGACCTATTCGGGCAAACAGGTCGCTCCTTTGGCAAACTGGTCACTCGTCTGGGCAAATGGGCCACTCGTTTGGGCAACGTTGGCGCACATTTGCTCAAACTGGTGATCATGTTGCACAAACGGGGGACCGGTGGCCGGCAAACTGTACCGGTTTAATGAAACGGCTCTCCAGAACCCGCTCGATGCTGAACGTACAGATCGGCGGCATGGGCACGCCTATTTCAGCCGGGGCAGCCTGTCTCCGGAAAGCCGGGAGCGCCGGTTCATCGATTTACAATCAACCGCGTAATGCAAGTAATTATATCTATATTTTGATTGCGCTGATGTTCGCTTATACTACAACTGCAATAAGCAAGTTTATTTATTTATTTACGTAAACGTCCGACGTTGGCCAGCCGATACTTTTGACAGAACTTTAAAACCTTGGCGTACTTTGTTGCCTCAATTTACTTATTCAGCTCGAATCTCTCTCGCAGAAGACGCCACCGCGTGAAAGAATATACTTCTAGACTCCGTTTCACCTCAATTTAAAACGCAGCGAAGGTAGCGCGCGAACACGTGGCTGCAAGAACATCAAGCATTGCGACAGCACGCCCCCCGTTGCAGCAGTCAAATTACGAGCTCGCGCTTGGTGCTTTTTTCTCTCGGGCGCAAGCCGAGCTTCAGGCCGGCGCCATTTCCTGTGTTCGAGCGTGCTGAAATGCGCGCGAATCGCCTGCCTTCCGAGGCTGCAACGGTCGTGCTGAAATGCCTGAGGAGAGGGGTGGGTGTGTCCCGAAATTCTGCGCCTTGGCCTCGCCTCCTCCCTCCTTTCTAATCACGTCTATCACGTGACCCGAGAGAGAAGAGGGCACGTTACGCGCTGATAAGCAGAGCCTCCGAGGTCCGGAAGCGTGCCCGCTGGCAGCCGCTTTTTTCTTTGTCTGCTTGTTGTCCGTTGCAGTTCGAACTTCGTTCGTCCCACCTGTTTCGATCTGTCGCCTTTCCCTCTGGTCGTATTTGCATGTCTCTCGACAACGTATTGGATGTGCACCAAAGCTATCAGTGTTCGAGAAGTCGTACGCGTATATCGGCCACAAGCGATTCTTCAAAGAAGTCAGGAATTCTTGCGGTTTGGTTGGGTTCTTCAAATGACAGCTTGTACGCCGCATCGTGTTGAAACTTCAAGGAGCCTTCCTTCCCGCTTTTGTGTTTGCGTGGTTCTCCTGCATTGACCGTGTCGACATATATCTTGGATTACATCTTTCAAGTCCGCTATTATATGATAAGTGCACTGCAACCTACTTGTTAGCAATGATTGACCGCTCTTCTACGCGTATTCTTACAGATTATCTATAGGATATTGCAGCGTCTGTTTTCGCGGCAGCCGGGAGAATAGCTTTTCCGAAGGTAGGCCATTATAGTCAAGAATTACATCGGTTCATGCTTGCTTTGCAATCTTCTCAAACGTATAAAAGCTTAGAGTACCTCTTTAAATTTCACAGATTGCTTGCACGTTTGTACTTGTCTACGGAATAAGTTGTAATAAACTTCTAGGAGAATTGAAAACAATCTTTTGTGTCTGTTTTCCTCTCTATTTGCAAGCACTTGCGGAAGCACATTTTTTACGAGTTTTCTTTATGTTATACATAGGCTTATGAGTTTCGGGACGTCTTAAATGAGTTTAAGATAACCAACCTTCTAGGCGATATACGACGAAGCTTGTTTGGTCGTCGAAATATCTATTTTAATGTCCGGCTACCTCGAGGCGTGGTGACATTCTTTTTCGTTTCATGCTCGATCATTTTCTTTCTTCCCTTTTCTCCTTGCGTTCACGCGACACCGCCACATGCCGCCGCCTCAAAAAGGCGTTGACCCGACGTACACAATACGCAAAGAAACTGGTAGTTATGAAGACACTTAAAGCACACATAAAACACGCGATAGTTGCAAGTGCTGTACACGTATAAAACAGTATTCAAGTACACGCAAAACACAATCGTCCCACGCGGTAATTGCAAGTCCTGTACACATATAAAACAACATTCAAGTAAACACACGACACAGTCGTCCCATGTGATAATTGCAACTCCTGTACAAGTATAAAACAATGTTCTATTGAACAGTTTTAGGAGAGTGAAAATTCCGCAACAGGCTCTAGATAGGGTTTCCGTTTTCCTACGTGCACAATGTCCTGCCCTGAACCATCACCGAACTCGATTTCATAATTCACCGGCGATACCTTGGCCACAACTCGATGAGGGCCAGTGTACATTGTCCGTTTTTTAAGCCCCACTGGCGGGGTTCTCAACAGCACCAACTGGTCTCGTTCTAACGTTAGTGTCAGTTCGTTGTTCGTCAAATAGTCTATTCTGCTTCTCCTGAACAAACTTGATGTGTCATGCAACCAATCTACGCGCTTCGTTCAAGCGCTCACGCACGAGCACCACGTATTTGGAGCTTGCTTGCAGTTCTTGCAGCTTTTTCCTCTTATAAGCCACATCCAAGGGAAAGATAGGGTCACGTTCATACAGAAGCAAAATGGAGAAGTACGAACTGTGTCCTGATATCCTGTGTTATAGCAGAACACTATATAAGGCAAAACATCAGCCCACTTCTCTCTAGATGAGGTGGTGCTTCGCATCATCTGTTTCAGCGTTTTGTTGGCTCGTTCGACGGGGCCGTTGGCAGCTGGGTGATAAGCTGTAGTCGTTGCGTGACGTATACCACGGTACTTGAAGTAATCGGAAGATGATCTGGCAGTCATCTGTGTGCCCCTGTCCGTAACTAGTACTGTGGGGCAACCGTGCTTAAGGATAATTCTCGCTCCCGATGAACTTCTGCACCGTGGAAGCCTCAATGTTACCAACAGCTTTCGCCTTAAGAAACTTGATTAGGTAGTCTATGGCAACTATGACAAACTTGTACATTCGTGAAGCCTGGAAGGGCCCAATTATGTTGAGTCCAACTGTATGAAATGGCACATCGACTTCAATTGGCTGCAGCAGTCCGTAATTGCACGTCGTAGTCATCTTCATCCGTTGACAAAGGTCACAGCTTTTCACGAACCGTTGGACATCCAAATACAGTCGAGGTCAGAAATATTTACTGTGGATTTTCTCGTATGTGCGACGGACTCCCATGTGTGCTCCGAATCGACTTCCATGAAATTCGTGAAGCACTTCCGCTCGCTTCGTCGCCGGCAAGCATAAAACAAATCATTCATGCGTTGGTCCTGCATCCCTTTTGTACAATACATCATGAAAAAGCACAAATTGTTTACTTGCTTTCTTCTGCTGTTTTTTTGAACCAGCCTTTTTCTGCAGTATCTTTATGACTTTTGTACAGAACGGGTCCTCCTGCTCGGAGGCAAAGTTGGGCTCTTTGACCTCAAACACATCGCAGGTTCGGGTCCTCCCAGTCTCTCCCGAGCCGTTGTTGCTCGAAGGTTCCCATGAGCAGAAGCGGCTTGGAATATGGGACAGAAAATCGGGGGCAGTGGCATGCGCCAGACTTGTACACAACTTCAAAGTCGAACTCTTGCAGCAGGAGAGTCCACCTGAGCAAGCGTTGGTTTCCTCCTTGTAACGAAGAACCCAGCAGAGCGCATGGTGATCTGTAACAACATGAAACTTTCTGCCCGTTAGGTAGGGACGTAGCTGTTCCAGGGACCACTTAACTGCAAGGGCCTCAAGTTCAGTGGACGCGTAGTTCTCTTCAGCTCTGTGAAGAGAACGGCTGAGGTGTACAACAGGTCTGTAATCCCCAGTTTCATATTCCTGGAGGGGGATGACGCCGAGGCCGGTTCTTGAAGCATCATTGTGGACCTGGAAGCCGTATTTAAAGTCTTCGGAGAAGTGCTTCAAGACGGGAGGTCCACATAAAGCAGATTTCAGTTCATTGAAGGCGTGTTCTTGTGGAGCACCCCATGTGAAGGCTTCTTCTTTTTCAGGAGCTTTCTCAAGGGGGCTGCGATGGCACTATGGTTCCAAATGAACTTTCGGAGATAGGACGTCGGTCCCAAGAATGATTGAACTTCAGCCGCAGTTCTAGGAACGGATAATCGCGTTACGGCATCGACTTTCTTTGGATCAGGTGCAATACCTTTCTGAGATACAATATGTCCAAAGTAAGTCACTCTGGTGCAAAAAAATGGCACTTCTGCGGTTGGAACCTGAGATTTGCTGCTTCAAAACGCGCGTAAATATTTCCCAGTTGTCGAAGGTGTTCTTGAAGCGTTGTGCTGTAAACAATGCAGTCGTCCATGTAGACCAGGGTGTTGCGATACTTTAGATCACCGATAATGGCATCTACAGTTCGCTGACACGTTGCCGGTGCCCCTTTAACCCGAACAGCATTCTCAGAAATTCATACAGCCCCCTCTACGTAACGAAAGCTGTCTTAGCGGTTTCGCCAGGTTCCACCTCTGTTTGGTGAAATCCTGAAAGGAGGTCCAATGTTGAGAAATACTTGCTCCCACTCAATGCGGCAAGGGCATCATCGATTCGTGGCAGTGGGTAGACAACGTTTTCAGTTACAGCATTTAGCTTCCGTAGTACACACACATCCTTGTCGACTTGTCCTTTTTTGAACTGCAGCGTATTCCTGAAGTTTTTCCCCAGGCTGCTGTTGCCGATCAAATTTGACGAAAGTGCACAGCTCATCGGCCCCTCCTTCGTGGAAGTTCGAAACTTTTAATGACTCTTCTTCGGACTTCACGGCTTCTCCGCTTGCCCAATCAAACTTCTAAAAGATTCGAGCAAGTCATCAAGCGATGTGAAGCTTCTATCGAAATACATCCGCTTTGCCTTGTCGTTCAGCGATTTAAGAAGCATTTCGCACTTCTCGGCTTCGCTTCCTGTGAAGACACATTATTCTATCAGTTGCAGCTTCTGAATACCGTACTCCATGCACGTTTCTGTGGAGGTCTGTCTTCGAGCGAACATTGCTCTTTGATTTTCCACTGGGCTTTCTCAATTGTAGTGCCGCCGAAACGCGGACTTCACGTCATTCCAAGTGCTAATGTTCTTGGAGTTAAGCTCGAAGCGCAACCAAGCAAAATCTTTGGAAGGTAGCTTTGATATGAGCAGCGGCAGTGCGATATCTTCCGGCACCCCGTAAATTTTCAGCCAAAATTCGACCTGATGGAACCAACCAATTACGTCAGTGGAGAGGAGGGGAGCTGCACTTACGGCCGCGGTGGATGGCTGAACTCGATAATTGAGGGTATATCCCAGTCCTGTCCCCTGGCTTTGCTGGTTCGAGCCCTTGTCTCTGCTTTCAGATGTGCTGCATGATTTTGGGACGCTCTCTTGCGGTTCGGTATCCAGCGACCACTGCTGCCCTTTCTTTCTCTTAGATATTTTATTCTGTGGCCCTTGGTGCTTGGAGCCCTCGTCGCTGCCTTCGGAGTTGCTTCTCCGAAGGCAGCGGAGCTCGCCTTCGAAGCTTCGGAGCGCGAGCTCCGCTGCCTTGGAGCTCCGGAGCTTCAAGCGCGGAGCTCGGAACTTCGGAGCTCGCGGCCTCCAAGCAGTTGAGTCTCTCGATTACTGGGGACAGTAATCCGCACACCAGGGTCTCCGCGGCTTTCAAAGAAGCGCTATCCCCAGCAGCACTTGCGGAGTAGGCAGGCGTCGATGCGGGTACAGTCTGTTGTCGGCAAAGAAGCTCTGCGATGCGTTGCCTCAATTCAGCGATTTCTTCGTCCCTCTTCGAAAGGATCCCCTGAAGTGCTTCGCTCCGTGCAACTGCCGCATCAACTTTAGCTTGCAACGACGAGTCACTGCCGCTTTTTGCGCCGTCTTCATCAATCGTTGCTGACATTGTAGTTAAGCCTTCTCGTTGATGCGAAGAGCTTAATCGGCGATTTGATAATGACCGCCGTCCCCACATAAATTTACCTCATTACGCTCGGGCGCCAAGTTCAACGAAGCTTGATTGGTCGTCGAAATATCTCTTAATGTCCGGCTCCGTCGAGGCGTGGTGAAATTCTTTTTTGTTTCATGACTCAATCTTTTTCTTTCTTCCTTTTTCTCCTAGCGATCACGCGACACCGTCACAGACACCCATTTAGGGCTAGCGAATAATTTGACTATCCGAATGGCGCGTTGAAATGTATGGCCACGTGCCAGGCCGAAGGGGCACCCGTATCGAAGGGGCACCCATATAAAACGGGCACCCATATAAAACGGGCCCCCATATCAAACGGGCACCCGTATCGAACGGGCACCCGTATCAAACGGGCACCCGTAGTCGAACGGGCACCCGCATCAAACGGGTATCATATCCAACGGGTACCCGCATCCCATAATCACGTTTGATCGAAACGGATCGAGAAGTTTGCCACCCGTGCGATTAAAACGGGTCGACCAGATCGCCACCGGTTTGAATTTCAAATGTGTTTTTTTCAGTAGGTTATCCCCCGCGTGCCGCCTGGTTTTACTTATCCAGGTTACGCTTCGCATTTTTACTTTTCTTATTAGTGCTAACCATGTTTCAATTCCTGAGGCTAAAGTACAGTGCGGAGAATTAAACTAGCTTTCAGAAACGGTATCGTTCGGCGCTGCAACGTTTATTTTTCGTAGCTTCAAGGGGCCACGTTCACAAACGCGGCAATGTAAGCATCCACAACGCAATAGTGTTTCTCGCTTTTTTGCGTTAAAATTATATTCGTCTTCCTCTGCTTTTGTATGTCGTATAACATAAGCTATCGAAACAAATATAGCCTAGCTATGTGACAATTCGAAATATATTTGTGAGATCGTAACTACCACAAAAAGCTGTCAATTACTGCCTCAAATAACATAATTTCACACTCCGATAAAATCAACAATAACAAAACCCGGGAGAGTTGAGTACCTCTATAGCGTCATAATCAATAAACACGTTCTCTCATTTTTCTACTTTGTGGAAAGTAATGTTTATTATTGTTTTTGAAAGCGCTTGCTCAATAATGCCACGTGTTAGCTTTTTTTTTTTTTTCAACTTGAGGCTGCGCTGGATCGGCTTTATTTTAGAGCGCAGCTCCGGCGTGAGCGGCGTCGCCGTCGCCGCTCCGGCGCAACCGCGCGGCATGATAAGTAAATTTCCACTAAATTTAGAGAAAAATTTTCCCTGCTAAAACTATGAAAATGTTCCCCGCTAAATCTAGCGGAAAATCTTGTCCACTAAATCAGCGAAAAATTTTCCACGTTAAATCTAGCGGGAAATTTTCCCCGCTAAATCTAGCGGAACATTTTCCCCGCTTAATTTAGAGGAAAATTTTCCCACAAATTAAGCAGGAAAAAGTTCCCTCTTTCTTCAGGTCACGTGACCCCCAGGCCACGTGACCCCCCCCCCCCCCGTGCCTTCCCTCCTCCTCAAGAGCTGCGTCTAACTCGGCGTTACACGGCATTCATTTTTTTATCGGTGCCAAACACGTGTGTATACCGCCGAACCTTCACGCATGGTACATAAAATTTAACTAGCTTCCTACAAAAGTATAGTTCCGCGTTGTTCAATTTTTGTTTGTGGCGTAAGTGGTCAGATTTTCAAATCCTGAACTGTAAATTTTCCTCAGCATTGTTTTTTCTCGCGTTTTCGTGGTAAAACACGTCAACCTTGCCATGCTGGGGTAAAATACGCCAGCGTCGGCACTCATATCAACGCAAACATTTCACTCAGCTCTTCATGAATTCCCGCGGTTCGTCAGAACCTCAATGACTTGACTGCATAGTGAAAAACGGCGAAAAAACATAAAACGATGTTTGTTACTAAACGGAACTTCGATAATAGGGCTCGCCAGTCTGAACGGTAAAGCGATGATGCCGGCCAGTCACTAACTTCTACGGCTGAACTGGCCAGTAAGCAAGATGAAACACCGGCATTGGCCGGGGCCGGTAGCTCACCAGCGTTAATGGCCGGCACCGACATCCTGTTACCAGGACCGGCCGGCGTAGCCCCGATACCGGCCGACGCGCTGTGCTACCAGGGGACACTTAAAGGGCCCCTACAAGAACATTTTCACTGGTTTTTTGTTTGCACCGAACCTGAGCGCACTGAACGTAGTAACTTACTGAAACAGTTCTTTTTTCGAATTTCGCATGATTTTAAAAGTTATAGGCAAAAATAAAATTACAAAACAAGCAAAAAAATAACCTCCTTTATGACGTCCTTGGTTGCTTGAGTGGCCGTGAACTTGAGGAGGGGTAGTGAGCTCAGCGAGCGCTCACGGCTGCCGCACTCCCTGCCGACGGCTCGGCAGTGCGCTACTAAAACATAATCTGGATAGGCTGTACGAAGGAGGCAGCCAGGGCGGTTCGCATGGCATCTTCTGCGCGAGTAAACACTAATTCGGCATGACACTTCATTGGCCACAAACGACAGCAAACACGGGGCAAAGATCAGTTCAGAACGGGAGCCAGTTCGCGCTGCCATACCGCCAAAGGGCCAAACCGCAACCCAAAGCTGCTCGCCGAAGGCCTTCGGAATGCCCGGAACCGGTCGGATCTTCGACTGCAGCACTGCAACGTACATCCGGGACCTTTCTACGCTCGCCGTTCGTCGGTGCCTGATCCCTCTACACCTCTCTAGTATGCGCCGCCTTTTCCACCGCGTGGTGGCGTGTGTCGACGGGTCATTTCCTGCTTCCGTACGTTATAAACTGCATTTGTTTCTTTTCTGATCTAAAATACTGAACAAAACTACTTTTATAGATATCTGAAACGGCTCGAGCCATTTTATGTTTTGTATCTCGACTAAATAAAAGCTTTTAGCAGCTTCGACCAGTAGAAAGGCAAGGACCTAAAACGTCACGATGTCGTCACATATTGCGCGCTAACGGCACAGCAGGTCGCCCCCGTAGGTTGTGGGGTTTCCCTTGCTGCTACCCGTCTCGGGGAATGACACAGCACACCGGTTCAACAACACGTAAACATTTACTGACCGCCATCGCCTGCGGCGCGATCCCAACAGCCCGCGCATACGCTGCGACGGCCCTTTATCAGCGGCAAAGCGCCGCTCGCGTGGCCAGTGGCCCTTGGCCCCCTCGTGGTCAAGAGGACCACTCATGATTGTTAAAGGGGCAACCTGGGCCAACCGCTTGGAATCCCCAGGTTGCCCACATATCTCCCCTTCCAAAACGAAAGCAGAGGACGTCTTAGATGGTCTTGGGGGCTTTCCTTCTGGGTCGGAAGGGTCTTCTCAGATGGGCGAGCACGGGTCCGACGCCAGTACTTCCAGACAGTACCGATGCGGCTGTGGGGGGTCTGATGATGGGAGCTGCGTCGCCGCTGTCTGGCACGAGGAACTAGAAATTAAAAACATGAGGCCATGGCGCGGTAGGTGGCCGCGCACACGATAGATGCCTCGCCCCACTGTGCATACGGGTGCGCGGCCCCTTTCTCTTTCTCCTCCCCTCCAGAACACAGAAGAGGGAATGAGTATAATGCACTAAGAGCTCGTGCTACTCCCGGTTTTCTTCACCGCCGTCTCAAGTTGTACAGCGGCAGAGACGGTGTGGAATCTTCCGAGAGGTGGTCCGGATAGTCGCCATCTGGAACCTGCGACACATCTACCTCCTCCGGTTCATAGAAAGCATTTAGGTCGGCGACATGAATAGTCCCGCACATTTCAGCAGATTTGCGATGCACCAGCTCGTAAGACAGGTTGGAGAGCTTCTTACTAACACGGTAGGGGCCAGCCCACCTCTTTGCTAAAGAGGCCGTGAAGCCTCTAGCAGCATCACTCAGCGGATGAATTCGCCTCAGTACCAGATCTCCTACCTTGAACTGCAGATTTCGCCTCCCCTTGTTGTACTGGTTTGCCTGCTGCAGTCTCGAGACGTGGAGGCTCTCTCGAGCTTCACGCAGGTTCTCCGTGAAGCGCTTCCAGAGATCTTCTGCGAACTGCGTGGTAGTGCGCTGCATGCTTGCAGGATCTGTGCAAAGAAGGCCGTTTCCCAGGGGAAACACGAGCTCTTCCCAAAGTTAAGTTGAGCTAGAGTAAAAAACCCGTGGACCGGTTGATTGTTGTGCGGGTAGCGAATGACATTTCCGCCAATTTCGCGTCCCAGCCTTTGTGTCGCTCTGTGTGCGCTACAAGCATTTGCTTCAGGTTACGGTTCACTCTTTCCGTGATGTTCGCCTTTGGAGGGTATGGCGAAGTCCGTTTGTGCCGTATGCCTCAGCGCCTTACACGCATCGACGAACACCTTGCTAACAAAATTAGAAGCGTTGTCCGTAATAAGCGTTGCGGCAAAGCCAAAGCGCGCGAACGTCTTGAGAAGACAGTCCCAGACTTTCCTAGAGTCTAGTTTGCGTAAAGGAAACATTTCGACCTACTTCGTGAAATGGTCGGTCACTACTAGCAAATACTGATTGCCAAGTGGATTACGGGGAAAGGGACCGACAACGTCGCAGGCAACACACTTCCAGGGGTACTTGCTGTCGACCGAGTGCATTAAACCTGGTGGTTGTCCACCTCGGGGTTTCGTCTTCTGACAAACCGGGCAGCTACGTGTGTACCTTATTACATCCTGCCTCATACCTGGCCACGTTGCAATTTGGGACCACTTTTCGTACGTTTCGCTCCGACTGCTGTGGCCTGCCAAGGCGGGATCATGCATATACCTCATAAATGACTTACGCAGTTTACGTGGTATTACAGTCTGGAATGGCGGGCCGCTGGACCCATCGTCCGCCTGGGGGATGTATCGCAGCAGGATGCCGTCGCTGCTGAGCAGGTACGAGTCCAAGTCTCTGGGATTCCCAGCGCCAGCTGAGTTTTCTTCTGCCAGCTGGTGCCTCACCTTCTAACAAAGTCCATCGGACAGCTGGGCCACTCGGAGCTCCTCTCTGCTCACCAGGGTTCCCCACCGCGAATCTGGTGTGATGGGCGCCGCATTGGCCAGTGACACCAACTCGGGATCCACCTGTATTTCCTGCCCGAGAAGTGGAGCACGGGATAACGCATCTGCATCGTGGTTAGCCGCTCCACGCTTGTACTCGATTGTGTATTTGTAGCGCTGGAGCGAAAAGGCCCATCGAGCGAGTCGTCCTGCAGGGTTTTCAAGCCCTTTAAACCGCGAGAGAGCCATGTGGTCAGTTTGAATGCTAAACGAAGCGCCGTCAAGGTACATGTCAAACGTCTTAAGCGCAAAACTAATTGCCAGACACTCGTTTTCGGTTGTTGAGTAGTTTCGCTCCGCTCTGGGTGACATATGACTGGCGAAAGCGACGGGACGAAGAACGCTGTCATGTTCCTGCAGAAGAACTGCTCCTAGTCCGTAATCACTTGCGTCGGTCTGCAAGATGAACGGACGATTCAGGTCGGGCAGATTCAAACACGCATTTTTAGTCACAGCCCTTGAAAGACGCGCGAATGCGGTTTGCTGCTCTTGCCCCCAGCACCATCTGTTTTTTTGTTTTCTTTGGCGGAACAATCGGTTGAGAGGTTCAGTTAACTCAGCGCATTGCGGAATAAATCTCTATAAAACGCAGTCATCCCGAGATATCTCTGTAAGCTTTTGAAAGTCACAAGGGGGTGGGTACTCTGTTATGGCGCGCAGCTTATCTTCATTCGGGCGCAGCGTTCCGTTCTCTACAACAAATCCGAGAAGGTTGATTACAGCTGATGCCAACTGGACTTTATCTGGATGAATCGTAAGGCCGGCCTGACGCATTCGTTCGAGTATGATGTGAAGGTGCACGAGATGCTCCTCAAATATTCGTGAAAACACCACTACGTCATTCATGTACGCCATCACAAACTGGTACTTCGCGTCACCGAGCACAACGTCCATTAGGCGTTGAAAGCTGGTGGGAGAGTTGGACAAACCAAAGGAAGGCGAGTGAATTCGAACAACCCCCTGTGGCAAATGAATGCGGTCTTCTTTACATCAGCCGGATGAACTTCAATTTGAAGAAATCCGCGGCTGCAATCGAGGGTTGTGAAAACAGTCGCGTTTCCAAGGGCATATATTACTGAGGAAATGCTAGGAAACGGGTAACTGTCTCTGACTGACACTTCATTTAGGCGCCGGTAATCAACACAAAACCTTGTTGTGCCGTCCTTCTTTAAAGCAAGGACCACCGGGGAAGCCCATGGGTTTTTTGACTGACGTACTGCGCCTGTGTCGATCACTTCCGATAGTGCCGCATCAAGAAGTTCGCGCTTGTGAGCACTTATGGGTCTCGGATTACACCTCCGCGGGGGTGCATCCTTAGTTTCGATGCTGTGCCGTAGGAGATCGGTTTTCCCAGGTCTTTACGTAAACATCGGCGAGAAGGGTTCCAGCACTTGCTGGAGCTGCTTCTGGTTGTCTTCGCCAGAACACTTTTGCAAGGCTTTGAGCACGCTGTCTGGAAGTAAAGACATCTGCCCGACAAAGTTTAACGGGAACGCTTGGCCGCGAATACAATCCTGCCGTCTGGTAAACGGCGTTAATGCCGTTTCGCCTCCCAACCAATATCCGGCTTGGTCGAAGTCTAGCGAAACCCGCTCCGCTGCAATAAAATATCTACCAAGGATCATGGTCACTGGCAGTTCCGGGAGGTGTACGAACCGTTTTCTTCGTTTGCTACCATGAAAAGAAATTCGTAACCTGACTGCACCGGCAGCAGGCAGTACGGACCCCGATGCTACCTGCAATTTCACGTTTGCTGACCGGAGATGTATGTTCTTCTTATTACATTCCGTAAATAGAGCATCCCCAATAATGCCATATGTTTGCACCAGTATCTAAAAGAGCGGCCACTGGTGTACCTAGAACATTCACAATCATATGATGTTCAAGAGACTTCGGTGTAGCTTCGATTCTACTCACAGCTGGGATGAGCACTGGCGGTTTCTCGTTTAGTGAGGTTGTTCCTACCCCCGTCGACTGGTGCGAGTCCATTAGCGCCCGGCCATCCAAGCGACCATCCTTGGTGTTGAGAACTGCAAAGCGGCACTGATGCTGGGGATCGGGCAGGAATCTGACTGGCCGACCTTTGGCTGAAAGGGAATCGCATTAGGGTCCAACTCAAATGCAGTTGCTTCGGGTAGCTTACGACCGGGAACAGTGGAAGCTGTTCGCCCGGGGATCAGTGCAAAGGCAGACGCGCCGGGAGTCCCATGACCGAGAATGTTGTGAGCTGGCCGCCCGGGTGTCACTGCAACAGCAGGCACGCCGGGAGTCTCAAGACCACGAACGGTGTGAGCTGGGCGCCCGGGTGTCGGTGTGAAAGCCGAGACGCCGGGAGTCTCATTACGGGGAGTGTTGTGAGCTGGCCGCCCGGGTGTCACTGCAACAGCAGGCACGCCGGGAGTCTCAAGACCGCGAACGATGTGAACTGGGCGCCCGGGTGTCGGTGTGAAAGCCGACACGCCGGGAGTCTCATGATGGGAAGCGCTGCGAGCTGGCCGGTTGCCCTTGGCCCCCTCATGGTCAAGATGACCACTCTTGATTGTCGAAGGGGCAACCTGGGCCAACCGCCTGGAATCCCCAGGTTGTCCACACATCTCCCCCTTCCAAAACGAAAGCAGAGGACGTTTTAGATGGTCTTGGGGGCCTTCCTTTTGGGTCGCAAGGGTCTTCTCAAATGGGCGAGCACGGGTCCGACGTCAGTACTTCCCGGACAGTGTCGATGCGGCTGTGGGGGGGGGGGTCTGATGATGGGAGCTGCGTCGCCGCTGTCTGGCTCGATGAACTAGACATTAAAAACAGCATGAGGCCATGGCGCGGTAGAAACAAGCGGCCGCGCACACGAAAGACGCCTGCCCCACTGTGCATACGGGAGCGCGGCCCCTTCCGAAAACACCGGGACGCTAAGCGAAAGCCTTAGGTAGTCCCTGGTGGGCGTGCTTCAAGCAGGAGTGGGGCTTGAGCGCATCATCTGCTCTCGTTGTATCTGAAGAAGCACGGTCATGGCCACTCTTAGTTCTGCTAGACCACCCTCTGATGATGCGCCTGCCGGGACTGAGACTGCAGGCTTAGCGTCCGGCTTTCGGGAGGAGGTTTTCGCGTCGTCCGGTTGAAATATGACGCACTAATATGTAGTTACTCTCTCCGTTCCCGCTGGCTTGTGTGAACCCCGAAATACGTGGAAACCGGAAAAAAGGTAGACGCTTAAATATGATTGCAAGGCGTCCCTTTAAGACTGCTTTCATGTAGTAACGCGAAAGCGTGATTCACGCGCTAGCACAGCTTTAGTCAGCAGGCACCGTGTAATGCCCATGAATAAAAAGGTAGCGACACCTTTTCCTACCTCCTCTTACGCGCACACCTTTTATCTTTATGTTTTGCTTTTTTACACCCGCACGTCGACGGTAACGCCGCCTGGATAAGCCCAAGATAGCAGGTGGCATTTTTCAGAGGATGTCGCTACTCTTCCGTATAAAGGGGCTTTAGCACCATGAGCCGTCGTGGCGCCGGAAATCGTGCTTGCCTCGCACACCAGAGGTACGGGCTCGATTTCCACCCAGACCGAAATGTACGCAATTTCATTTTCAAAGCCATTAATTTACTTTATTTACAGGAACCTCCCTGAGAATATTTTCGCAGCCAATGTGAATTTAAGCGCCGTTTTGCTCTTACAGACAGCTCCCATTCAAGGAAATTTTGTAGCCGTTTTTGCCGGCTTCACCGGCTTTGCTCAATGAGAGAGTTAATGATTTCGCATTAAGAAAGTGTGCAACGCCGTGACATCATCTGGTGAGCTCCCCACCGCCTCTACCTCTCCGCTTACTTCGGAGTCTCCGATCTTCGTCGAGAGCTTACAGGTTGTAGTCTACGTTTACATTGCCGTGACCGTAGCACATTGAGTCGAGACTTGGCTATTTTGATTGGTTAGAAGATAAAGATGTAGGAAGATAGGGTGTGTGTGATTGGTCCCTGCTCGATTCGATGCTCTACAATCGCATTATACGTAAACCGAGCGGTTGTTGCGGTTTGCCCGTTCGCTCTTGGTGTTGACTTCCCCGTAGTTTATATTAGTGTCTCCTGTGGCTCACCCTCGTGTGTGCGAAAGTAAAATGTCCTCAGGCAGCTTTCACGGTAGTGGCTAGGCGATGGCCACGTTTTGCGTGGCCAGTGACGTAGCCAGGGGTGTAGCTCATTTAGCTTCAGTCCCCCTTCCCGAAATCCAGCCCCCCCTCCCGAAAAAATTCCCTGCTACGCCAGTGTGCGGTGCTGTCGGCTGTTCGAGCGCTGGTCATCGTTGCGGCCGATTTAATTTTTGCGTGCTTCCATCCGACCTTCCATTCCGCAAGTAGTGGGTCTCTACAACGCGTAAACACGAGGTTGTGCCTAAGAGCACAGCCTTCAGCCATGTTCAGCACATTTCTAAGACAATGCTTGTCAGGACAAGATGTAGATTACGAAGAAGATGGGCGAAGACATAACGATACCGTTCCCGCCATTTTTCTTCGTAAGGGGCAGTGCACGCTGTGAGCATTCAGCAAGAGACGACGGATGGAGGTGGGTGGTTAAACTTTTGAAAGATGTAAATTGTGCATGATATTTTTCTGTAAAAGGTTCTCTGACCTTAACAATCATTTTGACTTGCCAAGCTGGTGAGCGATATTGCCTCTGTTATTCGGGAAATCAGGATTTCAATGTTTCTAAAAAGGTAAAGGAATATAAGCAGTTCTAATTGTTTACAAATAACAACGAGTCATGCCCTATTTTGATAGATAAACATTTCATGCAACAAACTTCTTAGGTTATCTTTCGAATGCGGCGTTAACATGGATGCCCTTCTTTTCTGGGTTGGCACAATCCAAGGAACGCACGTTCAAAATATTAGTATATCGCAACTTTATTTAATTACTCGGATGCTCGGAGCAAATATTCACGCATCAATGAACTCCGTCCCTCAAACTTTCATGCGCTGATATCAACTGTGAACAGCCAATCTTTTTCGACTGCGCCTTGAATAATAACCTGTAAAGCTATCATAAAAGCCTTTTCCAGCACTTTTCAAACGAAGACTCCTATTTATCTTCAATGTTCATAGAACCCGGGGCAGAAGTCCATTTCGTTTTATTGCCTTAAGTTTTGCAAAACGAAATATGAAAACTGGTGTCTGCTTTCTACCTCGACTCGACCGGACTCGGCCACCAACATATGAAATCACGTCGCCGTGACATAACCCTATTAAAGTTAACACTTCATCCCTGATGCGTTATGGGACCTTCTCAGCGCTTCAAACCCTTGGAGCCCATCAAACCCCTCAGCCCTTCAAACCCCTTCAACCCTTTAAACCACTTCACTCCTCCAGCCTTTCGGACCCCCTCAGCACTTCAAACCCTTAGACGCTAAAATGACTGTGATTCATAGAACAAAAATGCAGTTTAAACTTTATTCGAAATTCACTTTACAGATTAAGTTTTGCATGCATGCTAAAGCTAAAAAAACGATAAGAATCAGCGCTTACTCTAACCTCGACGTAAGCAGCTGTAGACAAAACCATCAGCCCAAACAGGAACAAGCGAGCTCTATGTCGCAAAAATATATTTCGATGTACTCACAATTCCATACCGTAACTTCCTGAGATGTACTGTAGTTTAACAAATGAGACCCAGCAAGTGCACCGGTAGCGCACATACACACTGTCAGCAGCACGTTTAGCGAAAACCACGAACGCGCAACCGATATCTGCCGCCGTTGAGAAATCCTGAGTACAGTCACGTTGTCTCCTTGTGGCGTCACGGTGGGGGTCTCCGGCGTCTTTTTCACTCACTGGATGCTTCGGAAACCGGACAGACGACGAGGCGCAAGAAGGAAGGCACCGAGAGACCCTGATGTGCACGCCAAGTTGGTCTAGACGATAGGTTGGACGCATGGGACGGCAAGCCGACACGGAGCGTCCGCTGGTTGTAGCCTATTTAGTTCGCGCTCTTTGACGGTGATAAAACAAGGCCACGAGCTTCTGACCAAGGCTGCATTTCGACTGCCTTAAACAGCTTATCTACAAACGAATAGCAAAAAAAAAAAAAACTCCAGCTTTTCCCACGCACCCTTTCTTCCTCGTGAGCGAGGACTCCCATAGAAAAATGGAGTATTGTCGTCTTTGGAAAAGTATATGGCTAGCTATCACCCCCTATGGCCCTCTATGGTCGGCCATAGAAATCCTTAAATACAGCTACAGCCAGCTATTGAAACATCTATGGCCCTGTGTCCAAAGACTGGAAACCAATAAATTTTCTTTACCCGTCTGTAGAAAATTTTATGGCCGTAAGTCTACTGACTGGGAACCAATAAAATTTCTTTATTCGCCTTTAGAAAATTATATGGCCTCGTGTCTGAAGACTGGGAATCAATAAATTGTCTTTACCCCCTATTGGAAAAACCAGCATGAAAATCAAACTGGCCAAGCTGGTAACTAAGCTGGTCAATGTGGTCAATGTGGTATTCAAGATAGTTTAACTGGCAATCAAGCTGGTTTAAGCAGGGCAAGCTAGAATTTAAGCTGGTCAGTCTGGTTTAAGTGAAAACCAATATGGTCTACCTAGAATCTGGTTTTAGATTCAATCTGGTGTAGCTGGGAGCCAGTCTGGTCCTAACTGGTCAAACTGGTTTTCCATGGAGCCAATGTGGTCAAGCTGGGAGACAAGCTGGTCATGCTGGGAGACAAGCTGGTGAATCTGGTCGAACTAATAATCGTGGTGGTCAAGTTGGTCTTGCTGGGAGTGCGCACGCCAAGGTCGGCTAGAGATAGCCGAACTGATATTGCTGGGAGCGCGCGCGCCAAAGTCGGCTTAGGCTGGAACGAGGCCACGTCCTGTTCTTTGTCCTCTTTTTTTGGTAGACGACCGGGCGCGTCAGGCGCGCTGCAAGCTACCTTTGTGTGCGAGAAAAGAGAGAGAGAGAGTGGTAGAAACAGAGAATTTGAGACGCGTTTGGCTATCTTCGGCAGATTTTCGAAGGGACGGCTGCGTGCGCGTTGTTTGGAGACTACTTGAACGCCGGTGCAAGCGAAGCGGGATTTGAGGAGACAGCGAGCGGCAGTCCGTTCAGTGCGGGAAGATGTCGGACGTCCCGACTGAGGCGTCGCTTCGTGTCTTCGAACGTGTGTGTGCTCGTGAATGACGGTGGTGCCAAGGTGTATCGCCAATGCTATCGAAGCCACACGGATTTCCTCGCCTCTGCCGACCACGCAAGTTGCCGCTTCGCCCCAATCACTGGCGGGACCCAGGTTCGCTTCTCTCATCCGTGTAGTATTTTCTTTTGCTATTGCCAGTTTTTGGTGTGTGTCTAGTATTTTTCGTGTTGAAAGATAAGCAATTTGGTTTTATTAACATTGTTGGCTTCGCACCGAGAACCACTGTCTGTGCGTCGGTTAGTACTGTGTCATTGCCGAGGGTATGTAGCATCTGAGCTCATGTGTAGCGACCGCAAGTACGAAAATAATAAATTAAATGCCGAGTTGGCTTTTCTGAAGAGCTTGGCTTGTTTATATTGTGTATTAATTTAAACAGGTTAAACTGGATGGGAAGTCCAGCCGCATGACCAGTTTAACCATCATGACCAGCATGCCAAACTGGGCATGTTGGGGCAATCACCCACCTTGAAGCTGGGACCAGATCAACCATCATGACCACCGTGCCAAACTGGGCATGCTGGGGCAATAACCCAGATTGAAGCTGGGACCAGATCAACCAACATGACCAGTATAACCAGATCAACCAGCATGACCAGTATGACCAGATCAACCACCATGACCACCATGCCAAGCTGGGCATGCTGGGGCAATAACCCAGCTTGAAGCTGGGACCAGCTTGCTGGTTTTTTCAATAGGGATAGAAAAATTAATAACCCTGGTTTTAAAAACAAGGGAAACAATAAATTTTCTTTACACGCCTATAGAAAATCACTACCGGCACTTACTTTTTTAGGAAAAACGCTCCAGGTTAAAAAATTAAAGTAACCGTACTAAATTTCTGTAATGGCGGTGACAAAGCTATGACCCAAGTTATGTTTTCTGCTGTTGTAACGAGTCGTGAATAGCAGTGATATTGTTTGTTTGAGAAATTCATTGCATTTCTTGTGCAACAATGAAAAATAATTTTTACCCCCAAAAGTGAAAATATATTACGCTGGCACCGAAAGCTTCCCTGAAGCAACAGCGCTTGATTGCAATCTTCAACACCAGTGTACTGCACCTTATCACTGAACTGTCAACATGATTCATTAAACTCATGAAAAATATAATTATAAGATTTTTGTTAATTAGCCTAATGATCAAAATGTTTTTAGGGTGTTGAACTAAGAGATGGGTCAATTCCAAGAGACAATTCAAATAATGTATTAACTACAAGTAATATTTGCTCTGCCTCTCCGTGTTTACGTGACAAATGACGGCAGTCACCGGCCAAGTCAGATTCAAAAATAAGACTGCCATATATAGAAATAGTGCGAACTTGGCGTTCGTAGAGAGGGGTGGGGGTCCGGTGTCGGGGGCTGTGTTGTCCATGTTGTGTAGGAGGTTGTTCTGTTCCTGTTCTGTGTATTTCGTGTGTTCACTGATGTATGTGTAGCTTTCCAAAAACGAGGAATCTAGAAAATATTTTTTTAGTGTGCCGGCTAAAGAGAGCCATAGGAAAACCCATACAGCCCTCTTTAGCAGACCATATGTATGGCTAAAGACATCGAAGGAAAAGCCATAGGTAGCTATAGCATACTGGCTATAGATAGCCAGCCATTAGAAAAGCTAAAAGAGCTCCATGCCTGGACAGCGATAGGGCAATAGAGATAGCTAAAGAGGCCTGTAGAGGCGATTATAAAAATGCTAAAGACAACCATAGAAAATTCTTGAGCTAACTGGGCCAAATAGCTAAAGCCGACCATACAAAGAATTTTCTATAGCCGACCATAGGATATTCTTTTATGGGCTGGGTATCTTTGGGCATCGGGAACACGCCATCTCTCTCTCCCTTTCTCTCCGTCTCTAGTCCAGCCCCTGAAACATACACAACACACAGACACATGAATAAAGGACGGAGGAACGCCTCAATCTCCAACGCTCGTTCCTGCAGCCCGATACAAATTTGCCAATGGGTTTTTTCGATGCATAAACCTGAAGGGTTACGTCATTTCTCCCCAAGACACATTGTAACGACTGATGGGTGCTGGGGTTTCATAGAGCGGACTGAGACAGATCCACAAGCCTCTAAAAAATTTTATGACAGGCCTCTCACACCCTTTGGAAATTATTAAAGGCTACGTCGGGCCCATCAGAAAACTTTAACGAATATCTCAAACTCGCCCATCATTTTTGTAGTGTATGTTAAGACATTTATAAAATGCTTGTGGGCCCGATACACGAATTTTTAATAGGGAAAGTATGCAGGCCTTTTAACAAGAAGCGGAAGTTCGCCCAGCCGAGCTAGAGAGCCACGAGAGTTAAACGTCGCCTTCCGGCAAAACGACGTTTTTGCGTCGACGTTTCGACGCGGGCACATGGAAACGATGTCACGTACTGAGGTTTCAATGAACGGCGTTTGCTTCATAAGACTGGTTGGTACACGACGCTTGTGTGATCAGTGCCAAGGCTATGGATACGTCGCAGCTGAATGAGCTTATATTGTTTCGGTGCAGTGAAAGTATAGGCCTTGATCTGTACGCCGGGGCGTGTATTTGCAAACGGTAGGAGATGCGCGGTATTGGAACTTCGCTCTGACGCTGTGCTGTCACACATAGCAACGGGCGGTTGGCTCTGCGGCCGGCAGTAGGTTCGTTGCCCGTGTGTCACTGGTGCGCGTTTTCACCTTACTCCCCCCCCCTCCGCTCAAGCCGTCTCGCGGTGACAGTCTTCGGCGGATCATTCATGCGCCCCTGATTCACACGTGCAAAGAAGCCGTGTAGCGGCGTGAAAAGCGGGGAGGGGGGGGGGGGCTGGGCGGCGTCGCCGTCAGTGTTGGCGGCGGCCTTTTCTTAACCGTGCGTTGCATTATGGGACTTTTCCCATAATGTCATCACACGTGACGCCAGGTTTGACGTCCCGAGGGTTAACTTCGAAAGAGATACGAGGGTTACCCTCACAAGGGTCGCGATTGTTACCCTCACGAGGATCACGAGGGTCACGAGAGTTACCCTCACGAGGGTCATGAGTGTTACTCTCAACAAAGTTACCGTCACGAGGGTTATACTCGTGACGTCACAAGCGGCCCCTATTGAAAAAACCAGCTTAAGCTTGGTCCCAGCTTCAAGCTGGGTTATTGCCCCAGCATGCCCAGCTTGGCATGGTGGTCATGCTGGCTGCTCTGGTCATACTGGTCATGGTGGTTGATCTGGTTATACTGGTCATGCTGGTTAATCTGGTCCCAGCTTCAAGCTGGAGTTATTGCCCCAGCATGCCCAGTTTGGCATGCTGGTCATGATGGTTAAACTGGTCATGGGGGTGGACTTCCCATCCAGTTTAACCTGTTTAGATCAATACGCAAGATAAACAAGCAGAGCTCTTCAGAAAAGCCAACTCGGCATCCAATTTAATATTTTCGTACTTGCGGCCACCTCACATGAGCTCAGATGCTACATATCCTCGGCGCTGACACAGTACTAACCGACGCACAGACAGGGGTTCTCGGTGCAAAGCCAACAATGTTAATACAACCAGATTGCTTATCTTTCAACACGAAAAATGCTAGACACACGCCAAAAACAGGCAATAGCAAAAGAAAATACTACACGGATGAGAGGAGCGAACCTGGGTCCCGCCAGTGATGGGGGTGAAGCGACAACTTGTGTGGTCGGCAGAGGCGAGTAAATCCGTGTGGCTTGGATGGCATTGGCGATACTCCTCGGCACCACCGTCATTCACGAGCACACACACGTTCGAATACACGAAGCGACGCCTCTGTCGGGACGTCCGACATCTTCCCGCACTGAACGCACTGCCGCTCGCTGTCTCCTCAAAACCCGCTTCGCTTGCACCGTCGTTCAACTAGTCTCCAAACAACGCGCACACAGCCGTCCCTTCGAAAATCTGCCGAAGATAGCCAAACGCGTCTGAAATTCTCCGTTCCTACAACTCTCTCTCTCTCTCTCTTTTCTCGCACTCAAAAGGTAGCTTGCAGCGCGCCTGACGCTCCCGGTCATCTACCAAAAACGAGAGGACAAAGAACAGGACGTGGCCTCGTTCCAGCCTAAGCCGACCTTGGCGGGCGCGCTCCCAGCAATGCCAGTTCGGCTATCTCTAGCCGACCTTGGCGTGCGCGCTCCCAGCAAGACCAGCTTAGCCACCACGATTATTAGCTCGACCAGATTCACCAGCTTGTCTCCCAGCATGACCAGCTTGTCTCCCAGCTTCACCACATTGGCTCCATGGAAAACCAGTTTGACCAGTTAGGACCAGACTGGCTCCCAGCTACACCATACTGAATCTAAAACCAGATTCTAGTTAGACCATGCTGGTTTTACTTAAACCACACTGACCAGCTTAAATTCTAGCTTGCCCAGCTTAAACCTGCTTGATTGCCAGTTAAACCAGTTTGACTACCACATTGACCAGATTGACCAGCTTAGATACCAGCTTGGCCAGTTTGATTTTCAAGCTGGTTTTTCCAATAGGGGCGTCACGTATGACCTCAATATAGGAAGACCGTGACGTATGACGTCACGTGTGACGTCGCGTCACGTTACACACACGTAACATTGCCTATATTCTCACTAAATTCAGCGGAGAAACGTTCGCGCTAAATTTAACGGAAATGTTTTTCCCGCTAAGTTTGGCGGGGAAGGAAGAGGGGCATACCCTCCTATCCGAAACTTCCCCTCCTCCTCCTCAAGAGCTGCGCTCTAATTCGGTGTTACAGAATATTGTAAACACCTAATTTCGTCGGTTACTTCTAACTGTAATTCGATATATTTTTTTTAGTAATCGTAACGTTAACTTCAATACTTTGTTTGAAAAAGTAACTAAAAAGTATCAGGAAATGCAAAGATACATTTTCCGAAAAAAATTACCCTACTTTATGAACACTACAGCGGGTTCGACCATGTGCGGAGTTTGGGCCAACATTAGAAGTAACGAAATAAAACAAGAACACAAAACGTTTTTCGTCGGAGCGAAGTTCCGGCGCAGAGAGCATACATTTTTCTAGTTCTGCTTGTTTCTTTTTCACCGCGCGGAAAGGCGCATTTAGCATTTCTGTTATTTCAACATTTGTGAGGGTGGCTCTTTCGGTCCTTCACCCTTTCCGGCCTCATCGAACAGACCCGCTTCCTCAGCCAAGCGACAGAGCCACCTCGCAGAAACAGGCGACGCGTAGACACCTAGCGGTGACCTCTTTAACGCCGAACGAGAGCCTCTGCCGTCGGCGGCGCAGCGGTCGAGGCCACAGCTTTCTTTGCGAAAGCGAGTCGCCGCCTTTATACACTGTCTGACCGTTGCCCCGGACAATTATTCCTGCTGGTCGACTTGCCCTATCCCGTGGGCCGTGAGCACGTGATCCATGGTCGTGTGTTTTGCTCTGCGTTGCATAGAATCAATTTAAAATAAAACTAAAACGCATTCCGGAACGACTTTGAGTTGTCTTTTTTCACCCTTTTCTTTACCTTGATTGATACTGTTGCGTTTTCTGCTGGGATGACACGGAAGACTTCCAGCCGCAGGCCCGGACGGACAGGCCAAGAATCCCCCGAGTTCATTCCATCTATGCAATATATACAGATGTCCGGTCACATGATGATAGACGAGCACGGTACGCTTTCTGCAAGTCATATGGAGGGGTGAGAGTACCGCGTGATACAGGTAGCTACGCGCGTATCACGCTATACACAGAAGAGCGATAACACTACAAATACTAACGATCTTTTGCACTTTATTCAGTTCTAAAGGGTTTAGCCTTCTACTGCCTTCCGTAATACTGAAATGGACCCGTGTGTTCATCGGCATCTTCCTCTCCTGTCAGCTGAGAACGGAGAAAACGAAAGCTCTGAAGTAAAAGAAGGTACAAAGAACGTCAGAAAAAGGAAGGAAAATATTTGGATGGTAATTAACCGTTATCACTCAGATGACAGGGTTTCATTAGTGACGAACGGCAGGTGTTAACGTGGCCGGGCGATGAACCGCATTTTCTACTCGTCGAAAATAGTGGCGATAATATTTTTTCCTTTATTTTGTATCGCAGAAAGTTCCGCGTGGGGGGCAGAGATAAAGGCTTAATGCCGGACAGGGCCTCTGCAGCCCCCCCCCCGTACAGTTCAGCAGTGCAGTACAAAAACACAGTGGCAAATACATCAGAGAACAAAATGCGCCATTTACCAAACCGATCTGTTAGTAGAAAATGGACCGAAACATTTGTGCAACATTCTAAAAATATATAATCAAAAATTAAAGTTTCATATACCATAAAAAATAAAAAATAAAAATAATAAAATAAAGTAATAACGAGACACTGATCATCGAAAAACGACCAGGAACAAAGACATGCTGCCTGTTGTGGACTACAAGAAATACAAGTATACAATACATCACATTAAAATCAGCCACAACACAGTGGTATTAATAAAAGGACAATAAAATGTTTTCTCTCACACTTAAACATCAAGAAACAAGGAATGGAAATATGCACAAAAATCAAAGACATATTTATAACACTCGTGAAGTTTACGGAACTAACAAAGATGAAAAAGCAATTTCACTTGTAACGAGCATCCTTCTACAAGCACATTTAAAGCTATTAAAATGTTGATAGAAGTCTACGGAGATATCTTTTCTATTTAGAGTTTTGTTTATCTGGAAATTTAGCCTTTGTCGGCCATAGTTAGTTCTTATTGCCGGCATCTTCCTTATTGGGTTTCGAATATTGTACATGCTCAGATTATCTGTTGGTGTAGTGTGGAGCTTGTTTCTGTGTATCAATTGTAATAGTTTGAAATAAAATACTTGATCTGCTTTTAGCATATTATATTTATTAAAAAGTGGCTGCGTGCTTAAATTTCTTCTGTCTCCTCTATAATTTTCATACATACGCAAGATTTTCTTTTGCAAGATAATTAGTTTGTTGTAATTAGTTTCTGTCGTAGTTCCCCAAACCAAGATGCCATAGCTCATTTTTGAGTAAAATAGGGAGTAGTATAATGTTTGTTTAAGCCAGGTCGGTAGTAAACTGTGCACTTTGTATATGCTTCCAGTAACTCGGGACAGTTCAGCCTTGAGCATATTAACATGAGTTGACCAAGAGAGGTCCTCAGTGAACCACACCCCCAAAATTTTTGCTCTGTAGCTTGCTCCAGCAACGTACCTTCAAATGTTATGTTGATAGTACTGTGATCGCGTTTGTTTATCGGCTTAAAAATAACATATTTTGTTTTACATGGTATTTAGACCTAAGCGATTTGTTTCTAACCATTTTGAGAGTTTTAAAAGATAATCATTGGCTAATTTCTCTACGATCTGTTTTGTCTCACCAGCAAAAAATACATTTGTGTCGTCTGCGTACATTATTAACTGAGGGGAGCCAGGTATTTCTGTTATATCGTTTATATAGACAAGGAATAGCAGAGGCCCTAGAATAGAGCCTTGGGGAACGCCATGTTTTATTTTCATTTTGCTAGATGACTCATTATTTAAGCATACATATTGGTAGCGTTCATTTAGATAGCTTTCAATTAATTTTAGCCCTATTCCTCGTATACCATATATATTAAGTTTTTTAAGTAAAATATCGTGTTGTACAGTGTCGAACGCCTTTTTTAAATCCAAAAACAATCCCAGTGTAACCAATTTGTTTTCAATGTTTTCCGCAATTTTATCTTTTATATCGATGAGCGCTGATTCTGCAGACTTTTCCTTCTGGAAACCATATTGAGCAGGAGTTATTATATTATATTTTTAAAAAACACTGTTATCCTGTCGTTGATTACACGCTCGAAAATCTTGGAGAAAACAGGGAGTACTGAAATGGGCCTATAATTATTAATTGAGGTCTCTCCGCCACCCTTGTAGATAGGAGTTACTTTCGCGATTTTTAATTCATCAGGAAAATTACCGCATTCAAGCATCATATTTATTATGTGGGATAATATAGGACCTATTATGTTCGCGGTGTACTTAATTGGTAGCACTTTTATTTCATCGTCACCAGCTGCAACATCATTTTTAGATCTATCTATTATCTTATCAATCTCAGTTGGTGTCGTTGGAAAAAGCATGATAGATTCCATTTGATTTCCTGCCAGCATGCAGTTATCTGAGCTTGCATTTTTTCCCGTGCACGTGCCTATGCTAGTAAAATGCCGATTCATTTCGTCAACAAGTTCTGTACCGACAACACTTTTGTTATTTATCAAGATTTCCTTCACGCTGCTGCGTGTTTGCTTCCTGCTCGTTAGATAGTTAATCGTCTCCCACACTTTCTTGTGGTCATTGTGAATATGCAGAAATTTATTTTGATAATATTCACACTTTGCTTTTTTAAGTCGGAGTTCAATTTGTTTCTAAACTTTTTGAAGGCATCCAATAGAGCGGGATCACGATTTTTTATAAAAGCATGATACATGCAGTTTTTTTTCGTATTCTTTTATACAGTTTGCCAGTTATCCACGGTTTTCTAATTTTTCTAGGCCCTTGCTTACTTTCCCGGAGAGGAAAAGCAGCATCATAACAGTGTTTGAATTTCGTCAAGAAGCTTTTATAGGCAACTGTAGGATTGCATTCTCTATAAACGTCGACCCAACTTTCCCGCTCTATTAGGCAGCCAAAAGTACTAAGCGTTTCTTCGTTTATTATGCGGTACCAAAACTTTTCCATACCACGATTTTGTTTCCAATTTGTAAAAGACCTTATGCAAAATATGGGTAGATGGTCACTAATATCGTATAAGATAGCACCGGCCGTAACATGATTTATATCTACGTTCGTGAGGCAGATGTCAAGGGATGTTGCAGTGTCTGGAGTGACTCTGGTTGGTACTGTTATTATATTGCTACATGCATACTGGTGAATGACGTCTCGGAATTCTCTCGCGTGGTGATCGTCCGATAGCGTATTAATATTTATGTCCCCGAGAATTATAAATGAGGCGGATACAGATCCCAGAAAACACAGCGTAGTTTCAATAAAAGATCATAAATTCATACGCATTGCCAGACGGTGGCCTGTACAAAGCACCAACTATGGTGTTCGAGACTTCAACAAGTAAGCTTTCTATATCTTCATTTATTCTCGTTAGATTGTCCATAACCCGGTACCGCAAGTTATCTTTGAGGTAGATAGCTATACCGCCACCCCTTTTGTTTTCTCGGCACACACTTTCACACTTGTATCCGTGTAGATATGGTGGTTTGTCATCTTTCGTTAGCCATGTTTCTGTTAGTACAATAACACTAAATTCCACACTCAGAGACTGCAAAAATATTTTGAGATTGTCAACCTTATTTTTAATACTTCTCACATTTAGATGTATTGTTGAAAACTGTCCATCCGCTCCTTTATACTTTTCATTGAATGCTTGACAATCAAAGTAGTCACACTCTGGCTGAAATTCTTCCATCATCATGTCTTTGTGTGTTATCTGAGGGATTAGTTACGTTTCAGTTTGTTATTTTTTCCACATCAGTCATGCCAGCGATTCTGAGAACACTTGCCGTTTCATCCTTTCGGGCAAAGACTTTCCCCCGGCAGTCCAGACGAACTTCCACCCCACGACCTTTTTCTTGGCAATGGCAGCACCCAGTAGCCTCTTGTTCGAACTCGTTAAGTGTTCGTTCACATAAACAGGGCTGCCATGCCCACCGTAATCAAGGTCTTTAGTTGTAATCCTCTGTTTTTTGCATTTCTGCAGGATTTTGTCTCGCTTTGTGCGCTGCACAAAGCGGACAATTATGTTCTTTTCGAGAGGGTTAAATGTGGGAACTCGGTGACACACGTCAATATCCGAATCTAAAATCGGCTCATTCAGAAGGGTCCCAATTCTTTTGACAATGTCATGTGCGTCTCCTGTTACTGGTACACCTTTTATTTCTACGTTGTTAGAGCGTTGGTACTGCTCAAGCTCTTCGATTTTTTCGCTTAACCTTTGGTTCTCCGCGGTTAGCTCTTCGTTTTTTTTTCGTCAGCTTCTGCATATCTTTTCGATAGTTCCTTCACATCGTTCATAATTGCGTTCACGCCATCACAAGTTTCATCACAGTTTTTAACGCTATCTTTTAGAGTTCTAAGCTCAGCCCTTAGTTCGCGTTTAAGGTCATCAAGGGCCTTCATAATATCCTTCCCTTCTTTAGTCATGTCGATCAGGAAGGTAGTGGATAACACACGATGACACGGTACTTCAACGCTTACAAATCAACAATCCTACAATACTAACAGTCGTTGCTGTGTTCGGCAGCAGTGTACAGACAAAATTTTAGGTTTTTAAACAAAAGGTAATTCTCACCTGCGAGAGCAGAGGCGATTAGATAGTGTCCGATACGCACTGCTGCCGAACTGAAGGCCGGTCCGGTGTGCTGGCGTCCTTTATGGCACTTGTCTTCGTCGGTGGCGCCCTCTTCCTGACTTCTTCCGCCACAAGGTGGTATCTGTGGCGAACGATGACTTGTCGATGTTGTGGTGATGCTGGGCGCAGATGGTCCACGTGCGGTCAGGAAACTGCGAGAGCAGAGGCGATTAGATAGTGTCCGATACGCACTGCTGCCGAACTCTGCTAGCTACAGACACTAAACAAGAGGATACGCAGCAGTGAGGTCCACTTCCTTCAAGCTTCACAAGCACCTTAGGGTGAGTTAAGACTCATTTCTAGACAATACCGCCAGGCGTTAAGACGGACCGATGGAAGGCTAAAACTTCGAGAGTGCTCTGCAGCCTCAACGATATACCTACCATTGGGAAACTTTTTTTAAGCCTGAATACCCTGTTTAGCGCACCAGTTGAGAGCCTCTTTGGCAAGGGATCTGTTCAGCATCAAAAGTGAAAAGTTAAGTGCTATTTGAAAAGCAGATTCTGCTGGGTCACAACATCAACTAAATTTAATATTTGTTCCATGTTTTCTAGAACCCGCCTAACGCTTTGATTCAATAAAGTCGTGTGACGGTTATAGTTTATATCTCAATGAAGTGACCTTAGGGTTTTATTACAGTTACAAACAAATATAAATCTTAGTGAATGTGTGTTCATCACTGTTTCCCTTGTTCAATTAAAAAAACAACTATTAAGTATCTTGAAAGTAACTAACTATAATTTGTTACTTTTTTAAGTAACTAACTGTAACGTAAATATGATTTTGACAAACTGTCTGTAACTGTAACTTATTCCACTTTAAAAGTGACTTACCCAAGACTGGCTAAACGCGCCACTGGAGTACACACGCCAGAGTGCCACGGAGTGATGCGAAACGGGAGTGGGAGGAGGGGGTACGTTAAGACGAGCCCAGTGACACGCGTATAACGCGCTCCCTGCCGGCCGCCGCACTAACCGCCCGTTGTTATGCGTGACAACACAGCGTCCTCCTCGAAGATAAACCACTCAGGCGCGACCGGCGTTGCCATGCCGCGTGTCGCCTACCGTTGGCCAACAGGAGACTATTTTAACGTCCACGTTAAAAGTAATTTTACGTATTATTTTGCGTTCGTGACACCACTTCCTGGTGACGTGAAAATAGTTTCAAATATCATTTTGACATCCACTGTGAAATTATGTGTTGCTTATTATTTGCACATCTCGAACCGCGCGCGCAGCTTGCCAAGTAGGCAGCGCGCGCGTGGCCTAACGGTTAGAGCGCCTGCCTCCCACGCGAAAAGCCAGGGTTCGATTCCTGGCCGCGGGGGCGCCTTTTTGTTGACATCTAATGTAATGTTCTGGTAAATTCGAGAACCGTGTTGCTTGTTCGAGATCAGAAAGTTCTACACGCCGAACCTTCTGGGCCGATTATTCCAGAAGCCCACGCATGTACATAAGGGGCTCCGCGTGGCGAGCCGCAGTCAGTTTCGCCCGTGCGTTCGACTCTGCTCTTTCGCCGACTTCGACGCCCGCGACGCTCTTCTGTTATCTTTTGTTTCCTTCTTTATTTTTGGGCACAAGTTCGCCCGATTAAACGTTTAGTTTCCTCAGTTATTCACCGCCTCATCACTTGTCATTCGTGACATTTTGGTGGAGGTGCGGGGTAACGCATGCCCCTGCCGCGTACCCCTCCGAGGGCCCGCAGTGCAAGTCCGACGCCAAGCCCGCGAAGAACCAACGAAGGCACTACCGAGATCCGGTTCAGTCGCCGCAACCTCGGCCTACCCCGGAACTTGGACCACTGCCGGACAGGACAAAGCAGCTGCCGAAGCCGACGATGACCACCACGTCGCAGCCAGACGGAACGCCAGCGACGTCCATTGTCTACGTGCAGGCCCCACCAAGGACGCCGCCGAATTTCAGTGGCAATCTTCATGAGGATGTGGACGACTGGTTGGGCCAGTACGAACGCGTCGCACGATTCAACGGATGGGGTCCTGAGCAGAGCCTGCAAAATGTCTACTTCGCCCTGGAAGGCACTGCACGCACCTGGTTCGAGAACCACGAAGCGTCAATTTCGTCATGGCAAGACTTCCAGGCGGAGCTTCGACGCACTTTTGCCAGCCAGCAGCGACGTCAGCGGGCCGAAGAACTTCTTCAAGCAAGAAGCCAAGGGCCGAACGAGAGCGTCACAAGTTTCGTCGAGGACGTTCTCCGCCTCATGAACCGCGCCGACCCAAACGCTCCTGAAGAGAAGAAGCTGCGGTTCCTGATGCGAGGAGTGAAAGAAACCATCTTCGGAGGCCTTGTGCGGAACCCGCCTATCACTGTCCAAGACTTCATTACCGAGGCTACTAACATCGAACGTGCCCTACAAGCACGCGCCTCCCACTATCAGAGACTTCCTGGCGTCACTGCCCTCTCGACTTCCAGCTGCAACAGCCCGGACCTTCGCGAGATTATCCGGGACGTCGTGCGGGAGGAAATCAGGAAGCTGCTACCTGCTGCCACAAGCCCGGCTACTCCCTCAGTCGCCGAGATTGTCCGGGAAGAACTTCAGCAGGCGCTGCAGCCAGAAGTTCTCGCCAGCGCCGCTGCTGAACCACCGAAGCTAAGCTACGCCGCAGCTACCCGACGACCACCGCCCCTGCTCACCCATGTACGGCGCCACCTCGACGTGAACCTCCAGCGCCGCAGTATTCTCGACGCCAGGAAGATCGGGCGTACATCCGCCCAGGACAAGCTGCACCACGAAAGACCGACGTGTGGAGGACGGCCGATCGACGCCCGTTGTGTTATCATTGCGGTGAAGCCGGCCACATTTATCGTCGATGCCCCTACCGACAACTGGGGCTGCGCGGGTTCCACCCGAACGACCCGCGCCCAAGGTACGACGAACGCCCTCGTGACATCGAGGAGTACCTCCGACGTTCGCCATCTTCTACGTCGCCTCTCCGCCGTGAGTCCCGCTCACCATCGCCCAGACGTTCAGCGTCTCCAGCGCCACGACCCCGCCGAGAGAGCCTGTCTCCCCTGCGTCGCCGGGAAAACTAAGTGCGGCAACGCCTGGAGGTGGCGTTGCCGAAGACGACCGAAGCAAAGAGCCTCCAAGAACGACGGAGCGCTCCCACTCGCCCGACGCCCCGCAACGCAACGACGATCCTGCAACGGTGTCCAACAACCTAAACGTCGTCATCGACGGACTCGACGCATCGGCACTCGTGGACACCGGCGCAGACTACTCAGTCTTGAGTGGGAGGCTCTCCCGCCGCCTCCGAAAAGTCATGACGCCGTGGGATGGACCTCAAATACGAACCGCCGGAGGACACCTCATTACGCCAGTCGGGAGATGCACTGCTCGCGTCGAGATCCACGCTGAGACGTGCCCTGTGAAGTTCGTCGTTCTGCAAGACTGTGCGAGGGACGTTATTCTTGGAATGGACTTTCTCTGCGAGTATGGCGCCGTCATCGACCTCGGAGCAAACCGGTTGACACTACGAAAACCTGTTTCACCACCGGAGGAACCGAAAGCGACATCATCCGCGGTCCGAGTTCTCGCATGCCACGTGAACTTACCGCCGCGGTCGAGTGTTTTTGTGCCCGTCGGGATCACCGAAGCTTGCTGCGGCGAAGTTCTGCTCGAGAGAAGCCTCCAGTTGCTTCTAGGAAGAGGAATAGGCGTCGCAAGAGGAGTAGCTGAACTTCAGGATGGCCGCACGGTGGTCCTCGTGACGAACTTCCGGAATGAAACGCAGCACCTCGCGAAAGGTGCAGCCGTCGGCCACGTCGAGGAACTCCGAAACTCCGCCAAAATCGCCGCCATTACTGACGAATCCTCTCCACCTCAGCAAGACAGTACGTCGCCAGCGCAGCTCGACATCGACTCTAAGCTTCCCGGTCCAAAAAGACGGCAGCTGATCGACCTCCTCGCTGAGTACACCGACTGCTTTGCGACATCGTCGAAGATACGCCAAACCGCCATTGCGAAGCATCGCATCATTACCGAGGACGACGCGCGCCCTGTGCATCGATCGCCGTACAGAGTCTCCGTAAGAGAAAGGGAGGTAATCCAGGAGCAAGTTCAAGAGATGCTGAACGACGACATAATCCAGCCTTCAAGCAGTCCTTGGGCCTCTCCAGTCGTACTGGTTAAGAAGAAGGACGGAACGCTTAGGTTCTGTGTGGACTACCGGCAGCTGAACGCGGTAACGAAGAAAGATGTCTATCCACTCCCCGCATCGACGACACGCTAGACCGGCTGCGCCACTCTCGATACTTTTCATCGATGGATCTGAAGAGCGGCTACTGGCAAATCGAAGTCGACGAACGGGACCGAGAGAAGACAGCTTTCGTCACGCCGGATGGTCCTGTACGAGTTCAAGGTGATGCCTTTCGGCCTATGCACGGCGCCAGCAACCTTCCAGCGTGTCATGGACACCGTACTGGCAGGACTGAAGTGGCAGAGCTGTCTCGTGTACCTCGACGACGTCGTAGTGTTTTCCGGCGACTTTGACGAGCACTTGCGACGACTCCGAGCTGTTCTCCAAGCCATACGAACCGCCGGACTCACCCTCAAACCGTCAAAGTGTCGCTTCGCTTATGACAAACTGAAGTTCCTAGGTCACGTGGTTAGTAACGAAGGCGTTCGCCCAGACCCAGAAAAGACTCGCGCTGTCGCAGCATTTCCAGCACCGACAGACAAGAAGGCCGTACGCAGGTTCCTTGGACTATGTGCCTACTATCGGCGCTTCGTTCGGGATTTCGCAAGGATTTCTGCGCCGCTCACAAACCTTACGAAGGACGCCGAGAAGTTCGAATGGACCGAAGACCAGCAGCAGGCATTCGACGAGCTGAAGCGACGACTCCAGACTCCTCCTGTTCTTGGACATTTCGATCAGGATGCGGAAACCGAGATCCACACGGACGCAAGTAACGCAGGACTTGGCGCGGTACTGGTTCAACTCCAAGAAGGCACCGAGCGAGTCATCGCCTACGCAAGTCGGACACTGTCCAAGGCGGAGACAAATTACTCCACGACTGAGAAAGAATGCCTTGCGGTCGTCTGGGCAATCACGAAGTTTCGTCCGTACTTGTACGGGAGCCCGTTCCGCGTAGTCACGGACCACCATTCGCTCTGCTGGCTTGCCAACCTCAAGGATCCGTCAGGACGCCTCGCTCGATGGAGTCTCCGACTACAAGAGTTCAACATGACTGTGGTCTACAAGTCAGGTCGCAAGCACAGCGACGCTGACTGCCTGTCTCGAGCGCCCGTCGAAGCACCTTCCGGCAGCAGCGACGACGATGAAGACGAGTGCTTCCTAGGCGCAGTGAACACCGACGACATGGCACGCCGTCAACGAGACGATCCTGAGCTGCGCGCACTAATAGACCACCTGGAAGGGCGCGGGAGTACCATACCACGTGTTTTCTCACGAGCCCTGTCGACCTTCGTCATGCGACAAGGTGTACTCTACAAGGAGAACTTCCAGGACAACAACTTGTCGTGGCTGCTTGTAATCCCGACCGACCTTCGAGAGGAGATCTTCCAAGCCTGCCACGACGACCCAACGTCCGGACACCTTGGTTACAGCCGGACACTGGCCCGTATTCGCGAAAAGTATTACTGGCCCAAGCTCCCCAAGACCGTCCACCTATACACTCGATCATGCCACGAGTGCCAGCGACGCAAGAAACCTCCGATGAGGCCGGCCGGACTCCTGCAGCCAATTTCTCCTCCAACTGCACCCTTCCAGCAGATAGGAATGGATCTACTTGGCCCTTTTCCGCCGTCGACGTCGGGGAACCGCTGGATCATCGTCGCCACAGATTATCTCACGCGGTACGCCGAAACGAAAGCCCTTCCTGCAGGGACTGCTGTGGAAGTTGCCAAGTTTTTCATCGAGTCCATCGTCCTCCGGCACGGCGCTCCCGAAGTCCTGATCTCAGACCGTGGATCATCATTCCTGGCCCAGCTGACGCAAGAAGTCCTTCGTCTCAGCCACACCAGCCATCGTCGCACCACGGCGTACCACCCGCAGACCAACGGGCTGACGGAGAGACTCAACAAGACCATCGCCGACATGATATCCATGTACGTCGACGTCGAGCACAAGACATGGGACGAAGTGTTGCCGTACGTCACATTTGCCTACAACACGGCCGTGCAAGAGACCACCGGGGTGACACCCTTTCAACTGGTTCATGGCCGCAAAGTAACGACAATGCTGGACGCGATGTTACCCCACGAACCGGCTGTCGACGGAAGCGACGACGCCCAAGTAGTTGCCCAACGGGCAGAAGAAGTCCGTCAGCTCGCCAGACTTCGGATCAAAGCCCAACAACGCGTCGACACTGGCCGCTACAACATTCGCCGTCGGGACGTCCACTTCCAGCCCGGAGACAGGGTATGGGTCTGGACTCCCATTCGTCGCCGTGGTCTCAGCGAGAAACTCCTGAAACGGTATTTCGGACCCTACAAAGTGCTTCGTCGACTCGGGGATCTGAACTACGAGGTGATGCCCGACGGAACACGGACTTCATCACGCCGCCCTCCACGACCAGAAGTCGTCCACGTCGTGCGCATGAAGCCGTATCTACGATCGATAGGACTGTGGACCTTATGTGTTCCAAATGACTCTCTAGTTTACCGTTATTTTTGTTTGCTTTGTTTTGTTTTGTGCTGCATCGGGGCGATGCACTTTTTTAAGGGGGAGTAATGCCGCGCGCGCAGCTTGCCAAGTAGGCAGCGCGCGCGTGGCCTAACGGTTAGAGCGCGTGCCTCCCACGCGAAAAGCCAGGGTTCGATTCCTGGCCGCGGGGGCGCCTTTTTGTTGACATCTAATGTAATGTTCTGGTAAATTCGAGAACCGTGTTGCTTGTTCGAGATCAGAAAGTTCTACACGCCGAACCTTCTGGGCCGATTATTCCAGAAGCCCACGCATGTACATAAGGGGCTCCGCGTGGCGAGCCGCAGTCAGTTTCGCCCGTGCGTTCGACTCTGCTCTTTCGCCCACTTCGACGCCCGCGACGCTCTTCTGTTATCTTTTGTTTCCTTCTTTATTTTTGGGCACAAGTTCGCAAGTTCGCCCGATTAAACGTTTAGTTTCCTCAGTTATTCACCGCCTCATCACTTGTCATTCGTGACAATATTGCCGCCATGACCACAATACCCGAACTATAACAATATCTGGAATTCAGCGCGTGTCTATTCTTTTGCCAACCTCAACGCGTGTCTATGATTAACATTGGCGACATGTAATGGGCTCAAACCACGTGGCCGCTTGTTCTGGCTACGAGTTGAGGGGGTTAACGCTGCTCGTTTTTCATTAATTTTATCTGCAACGCTTTTTTGCTCGGGGAGAAAAAGGTACGCTCGTTTCTCTGATCATAAATCTCATCAATTATTTCTAAGCGGTATTCGTACAAAGTGAAAGAATTGTAGCATAGCCCCTCTAATATCCCAATCGTTTTGTAGTTAACCAGCTCGTTTTACAATAAATCACAAAGAAAATTTAAACTACACGAAGAACTCACGAAATACTGTTAAAAACAGGGTGGGGGCCAGATGCAAAGCGATTCTGCAACCATACTAAGACAAGCTTGCACGATATGGAGGCACAAAAACGTGCCAACTTTTTCAGAGCGAAGTATTGCACGCACTTACGTTTGTTACATGCAAGCCAGACAAAGAGATATCAGCTCGCCTTTGTTGTAGATTCAAAATATAAAACGAGACGCATGGCAATACGACGTGAGAGCTTAGAACATCGCCGCCACTCATATCACCAGTGTTACGTCCCAAAGGATCAACTGTCGAGCCAGTACACATACAAGCTCAATAAGACATTTCCGCTGCCAACTAAGACAGGAGCTCCTTAGGCACGCAACGCAGGATTCCGTCAACACGTCAACACAACAACAACAAGTTCAACAGCATCGGAAACAAAACGAAACCCCGAAGCGGCGACCACTGCTACCACTGCGACGGCTGCATTGATGGCAGACGTCGAAACAATGAAGCCACCATTACGACATCTCACGGAACATTTCACGCAACAGGCGGCGAAATAATTTTGGAGATGTTTTGACGGTGGATGTTGAAATAGTCACTACCCTACAAATACGCCGCCGGGACGCGGCAAAATGAGAACTCGCCCAACGAAGGCTGGGGCAGTTGTGTGCCGGCCGCGGAGGGCTGGCGTGGTTGGTTCAGATTTCGGCTGCGAACACAAAGCGCTAGAAACGCAGCAATATAAATTCCTAATAGAATTTCTCGTGGAAAAACCTCACGTGCTTTCGTTGACGCTGCTGCTTATGCAACCGGATATTGAACTCGGTCATTTCCGTCGAGGGTAGTCATCGACAATTGCATCATTTGCGAGCCCAGTCGGAGTGACATACTACTCCCAATCAATACGGAAACTAAATTCATCTGACATGCTCGGTGAAAAGGGGAAAAAAGACTCCAACAGTGTGGATATTGCAGTTACTTTGCTAGGTGGCGCAAGCTACCGCCCAGTACAGAATGTTTCGCCACAACTCATTTGTTCATTCACCCATTCATACACTCAGTTCCGTTGCGAGCATTCAATGGAGAGAGTGTAAGGTATAGTCCGCTTTTGTTTGCCATAATATCATCCCAGAAATGAAGATATAGCCTTCCTAATCTAGCGTTATAGTTTTGTTTTGATCTCATAAACGATATTCAGTCTTTAAAACCTGTCTGAACGTTTTTGTCCTCCCTTTAAATTGAGGGGTTTTCTTAATTTCCGTGTTGCAGTATTTCGAGCTGACATTGATTTGGTGATGACATGTCAGCTCAAACGAAGCAAGCTAAACCCGAATCCGAATACCGACAATGCTGGTACAGCACAGTTTCACTTGACTGTAATAGACATCGCTTGATATAAGAAAAAGCAAATAAATCACGAATCCCATGTTGCGGAATTAATTTACACGAGTGACTGACACAGAAGTTGTGACAGCGAGTTAACCAAGCGATCATTTTGTGGTAAGTGTTATTGAGTGTCCTGGTCAAAAATTAACCGTTCATAGCTGAAAACAATGATTCAAGAACCTGGAGGATTCACGGTTAAAAACGCTTACTGCGACTCAATATACCAAAGACATAGGCAGAAAGATAGACGTTTCGACACCTATATAGGTGGTAACTTCATTAGGAACTGATGCACAGATAGTCAAATTTAAGCCAAAATCAAACTAATTGTATATCCGGTTTAAACATTTAAAGGTCCGTTCACTACCGAAACTGCGTTTCTACATGTTCTGCATGCTTCCAAGGTTGCCTTCTGCATTTCCAAGTTAGGATGGCCTCAATGCGAAAGTGTTCGTTCAGCCGGTGCGTACGTTTCGTGTGAGTTCTAGCCTCGAGTCTAGGCAAGTGCAGAAAGCACAAATGCAAAACAAATAACCAAAAAGAGCGCACCAGTCTTTGTTACCGGTACGAGCGGAGTACGCCTGGCATGCCGCTGATCGGGGACTGCGAGCCACGCGGTTTCCTTTGACCACCAGAAGACCCTCCGAGATCAACCCGACGCTTCGCAAGTGCTCGTAACTCTACTGCCAGGCATATCACCTCTTTCAACATGCTAAATCCTGAGAAAAAAATTCCACTACCGCGCTAATAGAAGCGGCGCGCATCGGACTATACATGCTGGACCATAGCCTGCCGGAACTACCCGAGACGGACTATGATGCTCCAGATGATGTCAAGGCTGGGTGAGCCAATGGCAAAGCCCAGCGGCACCAGGTGCCTGTTTTCGGCTTTTTGGTTTCTATTAATATTGATTGGTGTAATGGTTGTGATATTGGGATTCACAAGAAAAGACTACGTAGGAATTTACTCCTAACTCAATTCAAAGTAGCTCTTCAGCTTCACTTCAGCGTGAATTCAAATATTTAAATAATCAAAATAAAAATGACTCAATATACTGGGTCTACGGAATCCTAGAAGGTATAAATGGAAACTCTAGGATGATATATAAAGATATACACTCAAAACTTTGTTTTACTCTTGAAACTAATTCTCACAACAAATTTGGAAGTCCATAAAAACTACTTCAGTCATGTTTCACATATCAACCCTCTCATTGTAATCTTCAGTTATACTTTTACAAGAAAGACAAATAAATTAGATATGTGGAGGTACGGAAAATAAACATCTTTGACAGAGATATGGCTTCCATAAAATAGCAAGCTACGTAAAACGTTTATAGTAAAATAACAATAGAAACTATTCAAAGTGACAATTTACTTCATTTCAAAGACATTTTTATTATATCATAAAAATACTTAAGGATAACAGAGAAAAATGCATGCATATCTTCAAAAACACGACCTTAAACATGCTATCTTTTTTAGCTCTTATATTTTTTTTGCTTTGAAAAGTGTGGCGTGGAGGTTGGTACCTAACGTTACAGAACATCAAAGAATTAAAAAAGAAAATCTTCACATAGTTAAGAAACAGAAACTAGGACGTTGACTGACTGCGAGAAATTTGTTTAGGCTGACTAATGAATGTTCTCAAGGGGTTCAAACTCAAGATCTTTGATTCGGAAAATGTCGTTTAGTGTGAGGGGGGTTGCTGCCCTGTGCCTCGGCCCTTACCAGTGCTCTAACTTAAAAGTTTGGAATTCTTGCGGATGGGTTGGCAGAGGTTGTACACCGATTCGGCGGCCCGATCAACGATGAGGTCTCAAAGCGGGGACCACGTGTCTTCAGGGTTGGTGGATGCTGGATTAATCCACTCCTGGAGGGATCCTCGTCTGTGTTATGTGGGGTCTTTTGCAAGGCCCCCGTGCGGTGAGCAGAGTGTAGTCTGCACCACAATATCGCATGTGCTGTGGTGGCCGGAATACCACAGGTCTTTTATATCCCTCCGCCCGGCGAACCTCTGAATATTTTCATCCGGAGTGCCCGGGAGAGAAGTGTACCAGCCTGAAGATTACGAAGGAGTATACATGTCCTGCCCTGGGGTAATCTGGTGGAGGGTGTGGCGCAACACCCTCCATAGCTTGACGTTGACCAAGAAGGGCCTTCAGCACCGTCTTGGCCTTGTGGGCGATGTCATATGGGTCGTACGGAGGGGCTGCACCGGAGTCCCTTGATGTGTTTGCGTTTGTCTTTCAAGTAGCGTCAAATATGCCAGTCCACAAGGCTCGCGTCTTGAGCGGCCCTTAGAAGTAAATCGCGGCACAGCGCTGAAACGAGAGGCTATACTGGAAGCGAATCGCGGTGGAGAAACCGCTCCTGGCACGTGTCTTGCGCGTTTCCGCAACAATGGTTGGCGGTACTTCTAAAAAACGCCTTTATCAAGGTACTTAACGTTCCACTTGTGATTCGGCGTGTAGCGACTGAGGGTTCTGTAGTGCTGCTCGTACTGCCTAGCGGGTCCGGTAGTTCTTTGGTATAACGGCGTGTCCCGTGATCAAGTGAATACAACTTTTGATGTTTTCTGTACGTAGGGGTCTGTCGAGTGTCTTGACGTGCCTGACTCTGGGACTGTGGGTCACATGACACTTGCATGTATATTAAAAACGTCTAGGCAGTGACTGGCCGCAACCGGGTTCAAAACAATTAAATGAATGCTAGGGACCACAAAAATTTATCAAACTTAAAAAATTTCACAAGCAGCATTCGCTTAGGGCTTGCTGGGAGACTGGTAAATCTCCCCACCCAAACATGGAGGAAACATGCCGTTCGCCAGGCGGCGCCTGCATCGTACAACATGGAAGCTGCCTGAAGCCACTCTTTTAAACATCTACACACTATCTCACTTTACTGGTTTTAACCCAACGTTAGAACAACTCAGTTGCGAAACTGCCATAGAGCGTGCTTTGAAAATGTGGCTCCGATGCGTACTCGATGACCGAACTAAAGGCGATCGCGACGCCGCCATTTCTTCCGCAGCGGCCGCTCCTGGAACTGCACAGCTGCATGAATTGGTTCAGGTCGAGTCGCCCAAAGACCGGTGGCGCTATCTGGCACTGCCATTTCGCCGTAGCTATATAAATCATCTTTCATGTTTTGACTCGTTGCTAAAGGGGGCGCTGTTCTCGTATATAGCTTGGTCTCGGTGGACGTGAGCGGTCTGGGTTTCAAGGGTGAGTTTCCCACCTGAGTGTTTTAGTCACTTTGTTTTCACCTCAAGAAAAAATGTTTTGCGCAGCGTTCATACGCTGCTCGAAGTAGCTCTTACTTGATTTAGTTGTAGAAAGGCGCGATTTATTGGCGTTGGAAATGTGTACGTCTTGATAAGATAACACAACCAATCTAAAATGCACCTACATGTATCTTAGTTCTCTACATGAAGAGAGAAATAGCTAATGCTCCGCGAGGAGCCGGACTTTTTCTACGGTTTTTGAGGTGACAACGTGTATACTTATGCGCATTGCTACCAGGTGTTACGCTAGCACTTGAGGAAGCGGGCAAGGAGCAAAGCCCCCTCTTATTCGGACTCACTTCTGTATACCCCCTGCCCCATCCCCGTCGGTTCTCTCCTCCGTAAAGATTAGTCTGTCATTCAAAACTCGTACAGAAAGACTTTCTTTTTCCTTCCCAGCCGTTGCTTTCACACTGAGATAATAAATCTTATGCACGATGGCACACGATAACCGGACATACATTTCGGGCCTTGCGCCTGCTGCACGAGTGGTAACGTTAGCGCACATTTTGCGTGTTAGAATTTTATTAAATATACTAAATTGGTTTTTGGTGAAGCCCAGAAATATTGTAATTTAAATCATGTTTATCTTCAGTAACTAAAAAAACTAATCAACACGTTTTTATGCTGACAATGACTACGTAGATGAGCCTCTGTGACGCGAGCACGTATGTTGTCAGTAGTCTCGTTGATGCTTAGGTAATTTGAGAAAGTGTTTATCGGGTCTTTGTGAACTTGCAGGGGAAGAGAAAATAACACTCATTGGATCAAGAAACGAAGTGCTCTGCTAGGCTCTGTTTGGATGTATAGTCAATTAATGTTGGCGTGTGTTTATTACAGTGATGGTGCTCTTGGTTGATTTCAGATGTGTCTGAGCACCAAGCGGTACCCTGGACTCCAGTTGGGCGTGGCGTTGTTTGCTCTCGAGCTCGAAGATTTGCACAACGGGTGCCTCAAGAAAGGATATCTGAACGAAGTCGCAGGATATTGGCGCACAAGAGGAGTGTCATCGTACATGAAGAATGTCTTAAGAGATCCCAATTTTTTTATTAAGGATCCACCATGTTCATAAAAAAGTAACAAAAACAGAAAAAAACAATTCTTTCTAAGGCGATTTTGACGGCCTTATTAAAAGAAATGTCTCAGTAAGCCTCTGAGGGATGGGTGCAGTACCAGGGGTCATTAATAGGTTTTGCCTCCTAGGTGGTAACCACTTTATTCATCGATTGAATTGAAAGATGTTACAATCGAATTAAAGTTTGGAATCCACTTATTTCGAGGGACAGATAACTTATGAATGTAGTCCCCACCGGTGGCGATGCGCTTCTGCTATCTGTGCACTACTCTCCGCATGCCGTCGTAAATGACTGAGGGCGGCTGTTTATGACAACAACGGCGCACTGCATCGCTATCCGCGTAGTCGGACGCAAACACTGTACACTTCGGATGTTCTTTTGTCCCGTTAAACAGCCGAAAGATTGATGCCGGGAAGTCCGCGCTGTAAGGTGAATGAGGCAAAATATCTTGGAACTGCAGCTCCTTCAGCGCGGCGTCGGCCTCGTCAACAACCGCCTTCGATCATCTACGACGGGATGCAGAGGGTAGTGCAAATGTAGCGGAAGTGCATCGCCGCCGGGTGGGACTATAATGAAAGGTTAGCTGCCCCTGGGAAATAAGATATTCCAAAGTTATTTTGAATGCAACCTTTTTCAATTCCATCATAAAAGTTCCAGCCTAGAAGGCAAAACTTGTTGATCCCCCCTCCCTCGTATAACATTCTCAATGGTGATTTTTTTCGCCAACATATTCCTACCTCAAAAGTAAGTAAACGGCGTATATCAATAAATTTCTTAGGCCATCTACAATATTCAGAGAGAGAGAGAGAGAGAGGAGCGCGAGAGAGAGAGAGCGCGAGAGAGAGAGCGAGAGAGAGCGCGAGAGAGAGAGAGCGAGAGAGAGAGAGCGAGAGAGAGCGAGAGAGAGAGAGAGCGAGAGAGAGCGAGAGAGAGCGCGAGAGAGCGCGAGAGAGAGAGTGTGTGAGCAAATGAGAGCGAGTGTGAGTGAGTGAGCGAGTGTGAGTGTGAGTGTGAGTGTGAGTGAGAGAGAGAGAGTGAGTGAGTGAGTGTTTGAGTGTGCGTGTTTGAGTGTGTGTGTTTGAGTGTGTGTTTGAGTGTGTGCGTTTGAGTGTGTGTGTTTGAGTGTGTGTGTGTGTGTGTGTGTGTGTGTGTGTGTGTGTGTGTGTGTGTGTGTGTTTGAGTGTGTGTTTGAGTGTTTGAGTGTTTGTTTGAGTGTTTGTGTGTGTGTATCTGTTTGAGTGTATGTGTGTTTGAGTGTATGCGTGTGTGTGTGTGTGTGTGTGTGTTTGAGTGTATGCGTGTGTGTGTGTGAGTGTGTTTGAGTGTGTGTGTGTGAGTGTGTATGTGCGCTTCCATGAATTTTTTATTTTACCCCAAAAAACCGGAAAGGCATTGCTTTAATTTTTTTTGTTCTTGCTGTTTGGGAGGAGTGCAAAATGTTGGACGTTTTACTAGCTGCCTAACCTTAAGTAATTATCTGGGTGCTAAGAAAAAGGTCCATAACCTTGCACTAATCCCAAACACCGAGGAGTTCTCATGTTGTCCAACATTCACAACATTGCTGCTAAAACCAAAGATGATAGACATAGGTGCATCAATGAGAGAAGGGCAGTGAGAGAAAAGAGAGAGGGAGAGAGAGAAATACTTTATTCATTCAACTCAGGTCCGGGTCGTGCTTTTGTTTTTCTCATGGCATCAATGCATTTATGTCATGACATTTTGGAATACGAACATCAAAATTATTTTTGCATTTGATGCATCGATTGCCAAATGCGCTATCATACTACTACTAGTACTAATAATAATAATAACAAAAATCTTAATAATAATACATTTATAATAATAATACATTTATTTTCGAGGACTATATTCATGACAAAGCAGTCAGGTTCGTCAAAGCCGACATGGGCTTGTGTGACTGAACCCTTTTAGGTAATGAGGGTAAAAGCGCTAAAAACAACGGACAAGTAAAAGGAACGTTCCTTTTACTTGTCCGTTGTTTTTGCACTTTACCCTCAAACACATGGATCACCAACTAGCCCAAGTGCATACCCTTCTACCTTTTAAATAAAATTATTAACATAGTCGGTCAAAAAAAAGTTGAAGACATTAGAAGACCATGGTAAATGTACACTTCAGAAGTACTGATCAATATAAATTATTAGAAGAAACAAAAACGTTGATGTCAAGCATGCAAAGACAGGAGAATAAAGAGTTAAAATTGGTTTGTCCGTCTGGTCACAAGACATTAAAAGAAAATCGACACAAAAATTTGAGGCACAGAACTTCGGAATGAGGAGTCTAGCAGAATGAACAAAAAAGGACACACTCACACGGCACGTTTGTTCACAGCACATTCACAGATCGACACAAAAATATGAGGGGCAGAACTCCCAGGTGATGAGTCTAGCGGAGTCGCACAAACATACACCACAGAAATGTGAAAAAAAGACAGTTATACTTTTCTTTTAGTATATGCATATGACGGAGGCGCTTTTTTGGTTTTTTTCTTTGACGTAAGGTTCCAGAGATCTGCCGGTAATTGATTAAAAATGTATGGAGCGTAGAATTAACGCATAATTTTGCCATATCGTGTTTAGCATTTCGGGACGAGATATTTGGAAGCATTCCGTAGTTGCCGTGAGACGGGACGAGGAGATTTAAAGTCGTCAGACCAGTAGTGATTGATCACAACTGTTTCTAAAAAAAGAGATCGAAAGTTCGGCATTGACAATGTCTCAAAAAGGTCTCAAACACACACATACTCTCACAAAAAAAAACACGCAGAACAAAGAAGGTATAGAGATTCAGAGACGCGACAAGGTAAATATCGTTAAAGACGAAATGTAAACTACAAACTCATTACGAAAAGTCTTGAAGGTTGACGCTATTATCCTAGGGACGAGCACATAGTCTTCAGTTTTCTTTATAACGTTCCACGAGAAGTGATGTCACTCAGCACAGGTGGGAGTTTGTTAAAGGTGTTTGGAACATAATAACTCCGAATGCATGTCCCAAAATGAGTACTGATTCGCGGCGTGGCATATGGTGCCACTTTCCGAAGGTCACGACAAACCACGTTGGGAACCTTGGAGGTATTATCCCAGTAATGTCGGAGTATCACGGTATGCATAAATAGGGCTCGAAAGGATGGTAAAGAGAGATCGTCAAAGATGTTGTCGGATGTTTGAATATTGGAGCCATATGCCACGCTACGCAAGATGCCCTTTAGGAGAGAATTCACTTTAGTTTCTAATAGGTTTGTGCGCTGCCGGAACAAGGTTATTCCATATCGAAGCACACTGTAAACGAGTGCGTGCACAATGAGTCTTCGGGTTGACATGGGGATAAATGTTCTTATATTGTAGAGGGTGCAGGATGCTGCTCGCAGCTTCTTCATGATGTAGAAAAGATGGGAGTTCCACGATAAATCAGAGTCAAAATGAATTTCTAAGTATTTTGTAGTGTTCACGTAGTCTACTGGCACACATTCACAACCAGTACAGTCTGAAGCGTGCAGAAGTATTGGCTTGTTTAAAATTACTCTCTTTAGCGGACTAGAAAAGCACATTAGTTGCGTTTTTTTCGTGTTGACGCTAATGACATTTCGCGAAAACCAATCCATGATCTTAATTGAATCAAACTGCAGTAATTCTACTGCCTTACTATATTGTAAATGACTTGATACTAGAACGGTATCGTCTGCATATTGAAATATCTTACTGTATTTCACTACCTGGGAAAGGTCAATGACATAAATGTTAAAAAGCAGAGGCGAGAGCACAGACCCTTGAGGTACGCCAGATTTCAAAGGTATTTTAGTGCTGTATTTTCCAGATATCGAAACTAGCTGTGTTCGGTTTGACAGAAGGTTTTTAAGCAGGGAATAAATTGACCCCTGAACCCTAAGCTAAGAAGTTTTTTCAAAAGAAATTTGAGTGACACAGAGTCGAAAGCTTTCGAAACATCTAAGAAAAGTGCACAGGTAACAACATTATTTTCGAAGGCAGTGTACAGCAGATCGGAGAAGTCCTCAAGAAGAGGTTGTGTGCCTTTTCCAATAACAAAACCAAACTGCTGGGGAGAAAAAAGATTAAATTTTTCCATAAAATCGGTCATTGTTATAAAAATATGTTTCTCCAAAATCTTCGCTATCGAAGGCAAGATCGAGATAGGGCGATAGCATTCGACCTTACCGTGATCTCCACTTTTAAATAAAGGCTTTACAACTGCTATCTTAAGGTCGTCTGGAATTATGCCTGAAGCTATAAAACCATTCAACATCCGTAGAAGTATATTTTTTAGTGAGTTGTAATTTCTACACAGATCGGACATTCGTACACCATCAATTCCAGGAGACAGACGAGGTTTAAAGGTGAACAGCATAGTTTGTAGCGCTTGCTCTGTTATCTCAGGAAGGAAAGCGGACACTGCATTTGGAATGATTGAGAGCGAGAGGTCAACTTCATTATCGCGCGATATGCTTGAGGTCTTTCCGAAATAGGTGTTGAGGCATTGGCTGCAGAGAGAGGACTACACGGGAAATACTTTTCCACGGTTTCGTCAACTGAACGTCTAGCACTGGGACCATCACGGAGTTCGTTGACAAGAGACCAAGTTACCCGTGTGTCAAAGCGGGATTCAACTAACTTTGCTTTAACATAATTACGCTTAGCCGATTTGATCATTGCGGTTACTCTATTGCGTTCAATTTTAAATTTAATCCGGAATTCCTCGTTCTTCGGTGACTGTCGACTGCGCGTCCACAAAAGTTCTTTATATTTGATTGCAGTAATAATGTCATCATTCAGCCACGCGAGTTCAGGTCGGCGCTTTTTAACGATAATTACTTTTGTACTGCAGTCAGTAAAAGTTCTCCACAGCTGAATGAACTTTGAATAACTCTCCTGTTGACTGAAAGACCGCAAGAAATTGTCCCAGTCATATGATGCGATTAATTTGTCAAACGCTTTGCGATCAAAAATTTTTACTTGTCTCTTTTTAGAACAGGCGGTTTTAACAGAATCCTTTGAGAGCAGTTGACAAGCCGTGAAGTAGTGGTACGCGAGTTTTTGTGAGACAACCGCAGATTTAACTAAAACGCCGTGGGCACGAATATTAATGTGATCTAGACAGGAATTGACAAAGCTACCATTGAAATGTTCCTCCCTGGTAGGGGCTTGGATAGAACTTACAAGGCCAAACTCAGCAGGTATATTTAGATAGTCGCACACGACAGCCTTTGTAGGATTTAGAGTGTCAATATTAAAGTCTCCAAGCAGACATATATGTTCAGTGGCCTGCAAGCCAGTCAGACATGCTCGCACTTCTTCCAGGAATAAGGGGACGCGTTCAGATGGGGGACGGTAGCAGGCGACCATCGTTAAGGAATATCGTGAGTTAAAAGTATTCAGGGCTAAACATTCCGCGTGATTAAATGTAAAATTCAGTTTCAAAGCTTCCCACGAATCTTTGACGAATATTGCAATACCACCTCCTGTCCTGCAAGCACGGACGAAAAAAATTCTTTGTAACCAGGCAGTGAAAATTGATTAATTAAATCTTTTGGTAAATTTGCCTCCGTTAAGACCCAAACATCCACTAGGGATTTCAAAAGAGTCACAGTAACACAAAACTGGTCCCAGTATTTCCGAGCACTTCGAATATTAGTGTGAACAAGGGTAAGTGCATTAACTGAAGACAGGTCAAAATCCACAACAAGCGAGTTAAAATCTTCGAAATTAGAGAACCATGGGGTCATATTCGTTAGACAATCAGTTCCAAATCACCCACAGAATTAACGCGAATGACTGTAGAACTTTGTGTCTTTTTTGCATAACTTTTTGCATTTTTCACCCAGACGTATTTATATTGCGTTCCGTTTCCCCTCGACCTTGCCCTCCAGAAAAGCTCCCTGTTTGCATGGGTGAGGTTCTCGTTAAGGAATAGCCTTGGCAGTTCTTTCTCACGTGCAAGAGGACCCAATAGACGACGAGAGCTTAACCAGAGTTCTCTGGTCTGCACTGCCCGAAACCTCACCAGAATGACCGGGGTGGCTCCTCGAGTAGAGGGCAGGCGATGAACGGTATCAATTTCCGAGGTCTGAAAATCTTGTATGCCGATCTTCTGGGCTATGTCACCTCATATGGATGGAAGGTTTTCTTTAGGGCTGCATGGAAATCCATGAATCTCTAGATTAGACTGCCGACTAAATTGCTCGGAGTTATTGAGCTCAGCACGAAGGAGCTGAATCTCCTGCGACTGGGCCGATTAAGTGGATTTTAAAGACCCAACCTCAGTTTGCAGCTCAGCCACAGTGGCCTCATTCTAAGACACTTTCTTTAAAAGAGGTCATACTGAGCTGAGTAAAAAGCAATGGATTCCAACACCTCAGCTATGGACTTTTCTATGGTGTCTACAGCGGATTTGATGGCCAGGAGCTCCTCGACCTTTGCAGGAAGCTGAAGTAACGTGTCGACACTGCTCTTGAGAGAAAGAAGCAGGTCTAATTTGTTGTTAACCTCTGCTAACTGCGAGAAAAATGACGTCGATTCACTCTGCGAATTCGCTCCCGCGCTTCCTCCATTGGACCTGTTTGCAGACGGGCGGCAGAGGTGACAGCACCATTGCTCGCTCTTCACGGAGCTCATTGCATTAAATGTACTGGCAGAAACACCAGTACCACACTTTCCAAGATGAAAGCTGTTTGAACAGCTCGTGCATGTCATATATCTGCCATCCAACGGTACCGGCTCGCGACACCTAATGCATTCTGTTGAAGACATGGTCGGATGACACTAGTAAAACGTGAGTGAAACAAGCTTCAGATAAACGCGCTGTGCGTGCCGACAAATATGTCTACCAGCCCAACCAGAAAGTATCCTAACACACGCGCTCACTTTGCTTAGTAGAGACAGCGTCTGGTTTCTAGATTGCCGTTATTGAGACTTGAGAAGCGAAGGTGAAACACCCGGTACCAAGACAGCACACCGTGAGATCTGTGCGCGTAATGAGCGCATGATTCCTACCGTGAAAGCGGTGTGTCCGGTGATCATAAGGCCTGAAGGCGTAGGCGAATGAAAAGGGCCCTCACATGGCGCAACAGCGGAGTCGGCGTGGAGCGCTGGCTTGGAGCGACGTTCAACACTCCGATGCCGGGCACGCAAGGGGCCTCAGTGGTACTGGGACAAGCAGGACGTCGGGGACATGGCGGCGATCGTGCAGGCGGTTCAGCGATCGCCTCAGACGATTTGCCCGCTTTACGTAGATGATAGGATGTCGATCGACGGTCCCATAGAGGCTCCTTTTCTTGTCCAGATGGTAGGACTTCGCCAGAGGTCTTAAGTCGACGAAATAATTAAAATGAATGTTAATATTTGGCAGCTGTCAAAAGGAACGCCGGAGCCCGACGACTTCTTCTGTACAATATATAATAATAATAATAATAATAATAATAATAATAATAACTTACTGCACGAGCATATAAATCCAGGTACAGAGAATAATAATAATAATACGAAAAAGATTGTTTATGCTCCATAGAACCACTTGGTGTGTGTGGTGGGATTCTTAGGAGAGCCTGAAGCGGTTCCAGCTAAATATTTAGTACATGCCTCTCTGGTATACATACTTAAACTAGTCAATGAACCATTTTCTCGCTTGCGTGCACTCCAAACTACAGCTCAAAGACCCGCTAAAAGATGGGTCTTACTAGGAGGTGTAGCGGACCATTTCTGCGCTCTGATGATGATACGCAGACATGACACGATGGCCTGCTATTTTTATTTACATTAATGTGCTGGTTGCAACGGTGATAATCTATCAAATACATACCCTGCGAAATTCCAACCTGAACTAATAAACTCAAGTAATTTTTATTTAGTTACGCGCCTACAAGGAGCGACCAGATCAGCATTTGAATATGTTGCTTCCAGGCCACAACCAAATCACTCCTTTGTATGCATTCCGCGGAAAGTAAGAACAACAAAAAAACCACGATCATAAAAATGTAAAAGTTATCTCCCTGCCATGCTATGCAAGTGCGAGATCTTCCCGTCGATTCGCTGTAGCTCACGCTTCCGTAGTCATCCCTACAGAAACTAAAATGTGGACACTAAAACAACCTGGGTGAAGTTAAAATCGGCGCACAGATTTAAAAAGTCATTGGATCCTGCGGAAAACGTACTTCAACAGGGGACGTCGTTTGACCACGTAATGCTCGGATAATTAAAGTCTCCTAACAGTAAGACTGGAACGTCAGGGAAACGGACTGTGACAGCATTGACGACGTCATGAACGTCAGAAACGAAGGTAGAACTTCTCGAAGGATCAGGATAGCAAACGCCCAAAATATATTTGCGATGATTTAAGCAAATTCAAATCCACAGTATCTCCAGATCCCTGGCAACGTTTACAAGAAATGAAGAAATATTATCAGCCACAGCGAGCATAACACCGCCGCCATTTTTACCAACTCTATCTTGCCGATAAATATTAAACTTATTTTAACAGTGCAAACTTTCACTGTTAGAAATCTTACTTATCAGCCAAGTATCTGTCAAAACAACAATACTAGCATTTTATGAGTCAATTATTGAACAAAGGTCGTCCCGTTTATTGATAACACTCCTAATATTTGTAACAAAATCGAGAGTTGGGCAGACGACAATGTCTCAATAGGGCCACTACCCCTTGCAACATGCTACAACGTAGGTGCTGCGCAGACTTGTACGTAATTCAACTACTCCACTCAAGTTACTGTAGTTTAATTACTTTTCCGAGTAGTTTAATGACTTTCAATTACATTTTAATTTCGGTAATTAGTAGTTTGCTTTCTTACTTTCCTTAGTAGATTAGTAACTTTCAATTACATTTTAATTTCGGTAATTAGTAGTTTGCTTTAATTACCTTTTTGAGTAACTTCTACTCAAGTTACAAATTACTTTTCAGTTTTAGTGGTTGTTTTGCCTATCAACAAACTATCCTGCACAAAGGAGATATGATGTTTTAAGATCAGCTGATATTTGCAAAGAGGAAGCATGTGGCGTAAAAGGGCGGGGGTAGAAAATGCTTTAAAAAGGTCTCCCCCCCCCCCACCTTACTGCAACAACACTGCTACGAGGCGCGGGGACCAAACAGACAAAACGGAAGAGAGGCCGAGTAACGGCGGAATTAGCGCCAAAGACTGGCATTTCACTGTTTCTTGAAGCTCAAGGAGACTTGACACATTTGAAGAAAGGGCTGGTCCCCGCTTCTCCCCTACGTAGAAATTCTCGCCGTTTACAGGAGGTGCACACACTGCATCCTCACTCAAAGGAGGCAACAAAATGCAGCACCTGCTCTGAAACTCATCTGGTGCTCCCTTAGTTTCGGCTGTACTCGAAGAATCGCGTGGTAAAAGGCAACGCTGAGATTACCTTTTTGCGTTGCCTTACCTCCCAAAGCTCAGAATACACAGATCTTCAAAAATCCAAAGATCGTTCAAGAAACCTGTAGTAATTCCCCCAACGTTGCTATATAAAAAATAAGAAACAAGCAGTGTCGAAAAGTATTCTATGTACATGATACTTAAAGTACAACTTTTTATGAAAAATTATACTTTACTTGAAGAAAATTTTCTGAACATGTACTTGTTTTTTTCGAGGGAGGTAACACTGCCGACTCCTATGTACATTCCCCGAATTTGAAAACAAAAAATGGCGGTATCGTCGTGTAAAAACGAGTTCTTTCAAGACGTCATCTGGTCATTTCTCTGAGTGAAGTAATGGCGGCTGTAAGACCGATGGAAATAAGTGCCTCATAAGTTGATTGTGTGAAATAGCTTGTCAGCGAGAGTAAAACAACTACTCTGCGGCGACTGGACCTTATACAATATTTGCTGCCATTTGCGTAATAAAACTGATCCACCTCCGATTACCCCTAGAGCAATGCATACCAGTTAAAAAACACTGTATAGGAAATGAAAGGGCATCATGAAAGATTGGGCTAAAAGTGCGTGTACTTCACCTTAATATATTGTGTTTATATACGTTACTTCAATTACATTGCACCCGGTGTACTTACTTCTTTACTCGAAGTACATAACCTCTCATTTACTTTGTACTTTACTTCAAGTAATTTTTAGATATACTGTGCACCCGAAACTTAACGCTGCCACTGGGTTCCTAAACATTGAGCTCGTGTGGGCTACTAACTATTAAATTTGTCACCAAAAGGTTCGGAATTCCTTCTCAGGATGGGATAGAAATCGGGAACCCAAACATTCTTCAGATAGTTCAATCGGCCGCCGCTGGACTGTGAGAAACGGCAAATGCCGTAGTGGCGTTAAGTTTGAGGCGCACTGTACATTACGCAACACTGTAAACAAACAAACTCTGTCTAAAAAAGCAAGCTCAGACAGTGCTAAACCTCAAGTAGAAATGACACATTCGAAGTACATCACTGACCAAAACAAACAGGAAAGTACAAAACAATTAGGCACGCAGAAGCAAAGCCAGCTAGAAAAGCATTTCTGTGGAAAAAAACAAGCCGATTCATATATTTGGCAGGCACAATTTCGCTAACGGATCAAAACATCTGTACTTTCTTTTTACTGTAAAAACATATAAAAGTAACTTCAAAAGTAATTCGCTACTTTTCTACTGTAATTAGTAATTTTCTGAATTACTATCTATTTGAGTAATTTCTACTCTACTCAAATTACCTTTGACGTCAATACTCGGTAACTTAACTTAATTACTTTTTTTAGTAACTTGTACATGTCTGGTGCTGCATGACTGGCATTTTGAGTTTGGTTATTACAGCGATAGTAGGGACAGACAAGTCGCCACTGCGCAGGTCTGCTTGTCGTACATCATTATTAGGCGGATCGTAAAAGTAGCTTGTTTGGCCAAAAAGAACTTTGTTGTACCGGAGTTTGAAGGTTGCGTTTTGAGATGTTCCGAATTGAAGAAGTTTCTTTCTTGCCTGTCGTGTCGCCAGACAGAAATCCTCGTTCACTGTAGTCCCAGCGTTTTTCAGCGTCAAACGGAACGATAAAATCCTGTGTTTTACTTTGTAACACGCGAATTTCACGATAACCATTCTGTTTCGGTCGTCCGAGAAATATCCCAATCGATGGGCACGATCGATGCTCTCCGAGGTTATCTGGGGGTCAACTGGACGAGATAGTATTTCAATAATCTTACTCCCTGTTTGTGCCCACGTCTCCGACCTTAAATCCCCTGTTACCCCGTGAAAAATTAGGCTTTAACGTCTCGACCGATCTTTGAAGTCATCCAACCGACTTTGCGAAGACGCCTTGTCTTCGTGCACAGATCTGATTACTTCGCGTGCCTCAGTGAGTTCTTTCCGGATTTTAGTTGTTACCGACTCAACAGAGTCAATTCTATGGCCAATTGCTTCAATTTTACTTTCGATTAGTGTTTGGTTAGCTTTGATTTCGTTAACCGTCTGGATCAGGTTACACTGGCCGTCTTCTATCTTGACTGAGCGCGTCGAAAGATGCTGGAGAAGCTTCAGCATATCGGCGAACTGCTTCGCCTGAGCATCCGTCATCGGGGCCGGGTTAAGCTCGTCGTCCCCAGCTAACAGCGGTAATGCATAGCGTACGAAGTAATCGTTGTCGGCAACAATACATAGCAACAAGCCGGGGCACGGCAGCACTACAAGGCAAACGTAATTGCTCTTGAATTCGAATAAACACTTCTTAATAACCTGCATGACAACAAGGAAGTGATAAGGCGACATGTGGCGTGCGTTTCCGCCGTACCCACTGATGGCCTGAGGGCCGGCTGTGGCTCTTAGAGTCGATGGCGCTTCTGTCGATGACGTCACGAAGCCGAAGATCACCTGGTCCAGTTGCCTAAAGTGACACGCTGCTTTGTTTGCTTCTGTTTCCGATCTTTCTGGTGATGTGTGCATTTGAAGCGAGACTGCGCCCGCCGGCAATTAGCAAGAGCTGCATGACAACAAGGAAGTGGTTAGACGTCATGTTGCGTGCGTTACCGCCGTGTCCACTCTGTGGGAATGCCGTGTCCAGAGCAGATCTGCATGCTGTTGGTGCTATCCTCTTGGGGCGCCTACTGTTGTCCTTCGTATACCATCAAGTTAGCAGACAACTTCAGGAATTCACCATAGGCGGAAACTGTGTGACCACACAGTTTCTCCCGCATCAAAAGGGTGGTTGCCCCTCTCGAGCGAAGACGAGTCCAAATGCATATACAGGGTGTCACAAAAAAATACATGTTTTTTTTAATTTGCAACAATAAACTAGGCATCGCCGAATGCTCATTCTCCGCTCATAGGTAGCGCTAGAGGTAACAACCAGATAGGGTGCCTACAAGTCTGTCTGTCTCAGGGTGAAGACATCTATTGTTGCCTTGAATGTGCCAGCGCGTGACGCTCTCGTGCACTCGGTGCGTGACTTGGGCGGTAAAATGGCGTCCATGCGTTAGCCAAAGCTACGCACTCGAGCTGAGTGACACCGGATTGCGCGCACTTCAAAATGCAAAAAAAAACGGTTGGGCGGAAAAATGGCTGAGATGTCACCACTCAAGCAAAAGCGCGCGTGTGTATGAAGGCACTCTACAACCAGATGCCGAAACTTCAGCCCAATCCGATACCTTATTCAAAAGTTATAAGTGATTTTGTGAAAATTTTAATAGGAAAAGGGAGCCCATTTTGGCCCGTTTTCGGTTTCTGGTGCCATAAAGCCCCATGTATTCGAAAACCTCGTCGGCCGCCATTTTCCCATTGAAATTTTCAGAAAATTACTTAAAACTTTTGAATAATTTATCGGATCGGGATGAAACTTTGGCATCAGGTTGTGACCTCTAGCGCTACCTTTGAGCGGAGAATGAGCGTTCGGCGACGCCTAGTTTATTTTTGCGGTTAAAAAAACCATGTAAATTTTCCTTTGTGACACCCTGTAGACAAAATTCAGTCTTGGATCAGATGCAGTAGCCGAATAACAGCTCAGAGGAGTGATTACCATCTTTTGGTGAGGTTCTGAAGCAGTGGAACTCCAACAATACACTCTTAGAAAAAAGGGTCAGTATAGTACTTCCTAAAGGGAGGAACGCTCTTGACACATATGTTCATTCAGAACGGGAGAAACTTTCGTCCCTAAAGCTTGGAAGCAGAAGTTCCTCAGTCGCCTGCATCTCATTATGGCGGCTACGAATCGAGCAAATCGAGCTCAATAAGGCTTAACGAGAACACCAAGTCTACTGTACGGAGCGAGAGGAGCAGCACATAAAAACTTAGCACGAGCTTTCCGCGAACTGTATTTATTTCTGAAGCCGGTTTCGCCCGACAGATAGAGAAACTTACGTTTCGAAAGCATGCAGTCACTCAGTCTTCTCATCGTCAGCACTGCGATGTTAAACGGAGACAATCGGCACCCAGTTCACGCACTTTTTGTCGTACATTTGCTATTCCTCGAGCCACAATTCCTTCGTCAACCGCACATCACGGAGGAGTGGTAAACCATTCGCCCGCAAAACCAAAAGCCGCTCTCAAAAAAAGCAAATCCGAAGCAGCGTCTTGGCTCATATCAGCACGGTAAGACGAAATTATGGCGTAGCCGCGTGGCATAAAAGGAGGTTAAATCGCTTGCCATCAGATGAGGGGAGGAAGTGGCCGAGTGGGCTAACGCGTCTCAGCTCGGAGCGTGGAGCGAAAGCTTGCGCTGGGAACCTCCTGGGTTCGATTCCCCACCACCCCCGCCCGTTTCGATCTGGATGAGTTTCGTACCGGCACGCGTTCGTGTGATCACTACTGCGTGATGCACGTTAAAACCCCAGGTTAGCGGTTCTACCGCACTGGCTAAATTTCTCATCTACAGCTAAGAGACCGATTACCCGTTGAGGCGCATCTCCCCATCAAGGCTGTATAAACATAAAGAGCAAACCAATTTGCCATCAGATGGCAGGGTCAAGCAGAGTAATCGCAAGTAGCTAGGCTAGGTGGCGCTAGGTACCGCCCAATTCATGTTCTACAAAAAATATTTTTATTTTCTCACGTCACCATTGCGATTCGGGATCCTCTATTATACACACATATAGACATATTACGCATACTACAAGCATCAGCTGAACATACTATGAACGTATACACATGCATCGCACATACAAACATCAATACAACAGCCAACAACAGCACACTAACCCAGAGTGTTGAATCGAAATTTTTATCGGTTCGGTTCCAGTTCGCGTTCACGGATTTCGGTTCAGTTCCGGTTCAGTTCCGGTTCAGTTCCGGGAGAAAAATATTACGGTTCAAACCGGTTCGAACCGGTTCGAACCAGTTTGAACCGCTAAATTGAGAATATATTTTCCGCGTTCTTTTTACAATAAACACTATTTCAACAGTGAAAGAAGTACTATATAGCTTTTTATCATTCGTAGAATCTACTTATTATCAGGTACCAAAAACTAATTGCGTTATTTAAGTTCAATGACACAGTAAAAAATCTGGATTAACATATATGGCTCAACATCTGTTTTTTTTTTCTTTTATCTCAGTCGCATATATTTTACCTAAATCGAAAGGTTATCATTCTGGTGGGTCGCCTAAAATACCCGTGATTGGTACAACTTTGCGTCGCAGTAGTAAAAGTCCAATCCTGTTGTGCTCTTGAACTTAGGAATTAATCACAGTGCATAAAATTATAATATGGGCACATCCTCGCCATATATGTCCTGAAATCTAGTTTACAAAATACGTTTGAAATTATATATAATGACGACACAACTCAGCAAAAAGCAATGCTATTTTCAAAATGTCAGGAAAATTTTAGAACAACAAATTTCAGTCTACCTTTTATAACAACACTGAGCGGCAACCACAACGCTTGCTTTTTTGACCAATATTTTCTACACTCAGCACCGTGACCTGGGCGAATAATCAGGCAGAAAAGAATGACCTTCGTACTCAGATCAGATCTGGCCTAAAATAGCGCGTACCGAAGTGAACATTTTCGACATAGCAAGGCGTTTGAGGTTTGATCTTGACAAGATGCCGGTCAATTGAATTTGAAAATAAGTATCACCCTGGCTAATTATTTTTTGTTAAATAAAACAAAGTAGTATTTTATACTCCACTCGACATTGCAGCTACCTAATTTGTCACTTTCGGACGGCCTGCGTGCGCAATCGTTATAGTTCCGCCACGCGCCATGGTGTTCTTTCCTTTCGTCCAGCCGACAGACAGATAAGATTCTTGTTCAACACATAAAAGGAGCAACATACTTCTAGATGTTTAAGAAGGTCAATATGCACCAGGAAAACATATGTTATTAAAATCAGCATAAATAATATATATATATATATATATATTTAAGGTTCTCCCAAATCACTTGTAGACGTGCGTATTCAGGATAAAAACGTCTAAAAATGTTCAGAGCGTATTTCAGATAATTTGACGGTGCATTTACTTATTGTATATCTGGCAGTTTGATACATTAGACCCATGGTACGGATAAAAAAACAGGACGCGCGATGGCAAAAAAACAACATGATTTTCGTGCAAGGCTCGTGAAATTATGAGGCACTGGAGAAAATGCAGCATTCTGCGTTAAGTCCTTATTTTGAACTCTTTTTTCGCCTTCCGCCCATTGAAAAGCATGCGGGAAGGGCCTTAGAACGCACCTGGTATCGCTGCGCCGCAGAGTTCTTCCGCAACATAAAGTTCGTCTGCGTTCCTCGCCGTCACCATGGCAACGAACGCCGAATGAATGGAAGCACGCACGGTACCGCCGCGTGAAGCCAGCAACAGCTGACGCCATTTTACGAACGCCGTCTGCTAGCCAAAGGCCGAACGCGGTGTGTCAGATCAACCGCCTCCGCCGGTGGGCCGCTAGCAAAGACGACGAAGCTCAGACACGCCGACGCCGATCGAGCAAGCAACAAAACCGCGGGACGACTCCAACGGCGGCATTTATTGGGATCAAAGGCCGCCTTCACCGGTGCGCCGCTAGCGAAGACGACGAAGCTGAGGCACGCCAACGGCGATTGGGCGAGCAACAGCACCGCGGGACGACTGTAACGGCGGCATTTATTGGGAACAAAGGCGCGAAATAAGCAAGAATAATTTTTATTTTAATCATAACACGCGATATCCAAGTTGGGCATCACATACCTTTGCTGGGTCTTTCCTGTGAACTTTTTACTGAGACACGGGCTGCCGCAATCAGAAAACAGCTCCGTTTGTAAAATATGGGGGCCCTGAAAAGGGCCGTTTAGACCGCTACCAGAACCTATAACTGGCGTAACGAGCACCTGACAGGCGGTTGGCGCCAGTGTTGCCAACCGTAGGGTAATTACCCTACTTGTAGGGTATTGTAGGCATTTTTGGTACATTGTAGGGTTGTAGGGCCGTCCGGCCATTTCCCCGCCAAAAGTAGGGTATTTTCAGACGTTGCTTCTTTGACGGCAAATAAAATACAAAAGAAAGTTTTAAAAAATGCTGCCATGCAAGCTTTGTATAGCTTTACAACCCGTGTGCTGCCACACCACGATATTATGCAAAGCGAAAGTATCCAAGTTGCAAGACGTGCTAACAGAGAACGCCACACACCAATTTGGAGAGTATTGGAGACCTGGAGCAAGTGGGAGGGGTGGGAGGAGGTGGATTTGCGCTTAGGAAGTTTGGAGCCAGAAGAGGTATCTTCCCAGTGGAAATGGTCCCGCCAATTTTTTCTCTGATGTCTCTGGTTTATCCGGCGGTCCATGCTACACCTGCGAAACACGTGGCAAAGCGGGCGGAACCAACCCGAGCCCACCAGAACCGGCAGCCACCTGTTCAACTGGACTTTTCTACGCGCTGGCGTAAGGTGCCCATGCTGGAAATAACCATAGCTGGATACCACTCGTCCAGGGCGCTCTTTTGTTATGGCGCGTTGCAGTTAACTCTCCTTACCACGCCCTTAGAGCGTCGATCACCAATGATCGACGAGTACGGAGACCGATTTAAATGCTTCCGCGGAGCTTCCGGCACGCTGTGCAGTCTGTAGGCAGTTTGAAGACCGCCTACCGACTGCACAAGTAGTTGGGACTGGAGGCGTTAACTTTAGCGAACGACGTTCCAGTGAACGAAACCGAAACCATGACGTTTCATCGAATGACACTTGAGCGAATACGGAAGAGCCACCGGTTTCCTTTCCTCCCCTGGTGTAATAGTCCAGTTTGTTAAAATAGTACCTCAGTTTGACGAATGCCTAGGCGGTACACCCAAGGAAGCTAATATACCGCTCGGATTAGCTTCTTTTTGTAATGAGCGGCCTTGTCTTTTCGCCGCGAGTGCTGGTCCCACGTAGCCCAGTTTTTAATTACATGACAAATCGGCTAAACACGTTGGTTGGGGATGTCTGTGCGCTCGCTACATCACTGTTGTGCTGATGCTACACAGCGCACATAAAAATATGGTGCTCTAGAATAATGCAGGTATGCGCGTGCATGCGTGCCCTGTTGCTTTGTACAGTATTTATATTACCCTGTGTCATCATAATCCATGCAACAGTATTATTTGAACAAAGATTTGCCTCGTAGGGTAAAATGTAGGGAAATAAGAAACATTGGTAGGGTAATGAAGGGTTTTCTGGACGCTTGTTTGGGGTATTTTCAAAAAAAGGTTGGCAACACTGGTTGGCGCATAAGTCGTCTTTATGCATGCAGGCGGGCGACGGGCTCAGCGCAGCGGATCACTCGAAGTCACCAGGGCCGTCAGAATCATCGTCCTGTCTGCGTCGGGGCTCTAGATTTTGGCGGCCGCGGCGACGAACGACTGGAATCTGTCTGTGTTTCCGCGCGCCTTCTCTCTCCTCCAAAACATGAACTTTGCAAGGAGACCAGTGAAATGGTGGCTCTCGCGCCGTCCAGATGGAAGAGTTTTTAACGTGGGCCCAGGTTCCCTTCACCGTATTGGTGTGCGCACCAGTGTTCGCGTCGACAAAGTGTAGCTTCTGGTTGACGGTGAGGTGCGTGAAGCGAGCGTCATCTGCAAGCTTGCGACAGCCAGCCCTACCTTCAGTGATTATTCTTGTTCCAGGGCGGACCCACTCGGCTATTACCCCTTGCGGGGTTTTAGCGTCACAGGTCTCCACGGGAACAAGAAAGCCGCACCCGCTGCAACGCTCCACACCGCCGAAAACCCACTGGCCACGTCTTAAATACCCGCGATGATAATTTCGCCGACCGAACATACTCTCGTCTAGCTCTACAGTCACGCCTTCGCCACCAATCATGTCTGAATGCTTAAAGACGGCATTTACCACAACCTCCCGACAAAGGCTCGCCCATTCAGTTATTGTCTTACTTGCGATATCAGTCACCCGCTGAATGACGGCGCACGGTAGGTTCTGGCACCGGAGGATGATTTTCATGAGTTGGAGAAGCGTCAGGTGCGATCCTTCGAAAAAGGAACCGCTCCGTACCGATACCTGGCCCCGGCACTGAACGTTTACCGGCTTCCTCTTGGACACCGCACGAGTCATCCAAACACCGCATGTCCATGAGTAGCCATCCGCAGATCCAGCGCGGACTTGCAGCTTGTCATCGCAGCTTCGCACTCTGAACAAGCACGAAAACCCAGGAGCCATGAGCAGACCCATGCGCTGAAGCAAATTAATTGCTTCAAGAGGGTCTTTCATGGCTTCATGAAGACGGCACAGGTTAAACACCATGGCACTGCGATGCTCGCCTCTGGAAGAATAAAGCGCCGAGAGGGGGAACTGCGCGCTTCTTTGCATTTATTATGTTTTATTTGATCCGCCATTTTATACCTCGTGACACAATTCTAACAAACTCATTGGTTGATCGGTCGGACCACACCATCGCGTGACAAAACAAACGCCGAACGTATGTCCACAGACGGCATCGTCACAGAGAAGGGAGCAGTCTAACCCAACAACAAAATAAAGTAACAAAGTGAATAAAAAGAAAAAAAAATAAGAAGAGAGCCGTTGGATTTTCGGACGGCGTCTTCTTTGATGAGACTGACAAGTTGATTCCTTGAATTTGATTCCACGCTTCATACGAAGCGCAGATGTGCCGGTGACTCTCTTTCGGTTCTCGCCGCAACGCAGTCAAACGCACTCAAACCCAAGTGTCTAAACCAGTCTTTGCGGTCTTGGCATAAGGTATTTATTGTGCATACTTACTTTTCTTTTCATTTAGACTACGTCGAATTCTGACGCCAAGACTCCTCCCTTCGTTCCAACGCGTTGTTTGTTATTGAACAAATCAGCTTCAAATAAGGGTCGTGCCATTCTCTAGGGAAAAGAAGCAAAAAAGAAAAAAAACAAGCAACATTGCGAGCAACACCTCTCATCAAAGAACACGCCGCCCGAGAACGGCTCCCTTTTTTGATTATTTTTATTTTTATTCACTTTGTTCCTTTATTTTGTTGGGTCCGACTGCTGTCCTTGTAACGATGCCGACCGTGGCATCACGTGTTATGATTCAAATAAAAATTGTCCTTGCTTATTTCGCGCCTTTGATCCCAATAGATGCCGCTGTTGCAGTCGTCCCGCGGTGTTGTTGCTTGCTCGACCGGCGTCGGCGTGTCTCAACTTCGTCGTCTTTGCTAGCGCCGCAACGGTGGAGGCGGTTGATCTGACACACCGCGATCGGCTTTGGCTAGCAGACGGCGTTCGTAAAATGGCGTCAGCTGTTGCTGCCTTCACGTGGCGGTACCGTGCGTGCTTCCATTTATTCGGCGTTCGTTGCCATGGTGACGGCGAGGAACGCAGACGAACTTTATGTTGCGGAAGAACGCTGCGGCGCAGCGATACCAGGTGCGTTCTAAGGCCCATCCCGCTTGCTTTTCAACGGGCGGAAGGCGAACAAAAAGAGTTCGAAATAAGGACTTAACGCAGAAAACTGCATTTCTCCAGCGCCTCATAATTTGACAAGCCTTGCACGAAAAGCATGTTTTTAGACCGGAATTTGGACATAGTTTTTTATAACAACATGGGTCTAAAGTATCAATGTGCCGTATATTTTGGGGGTGATCGGCCCTTTATTTATGTTGTGAAGTCTTCAGGCAGTAGTAATTATTTTTTTTATTGTCATGAATAAATTTGACTGTATGAAGTTCACATAGCAGTTTGAGACCGACACGCAAGGACGATACTTGGAAATACGCTAGCTGTTGAGACGGTGGAAATGTGCTTTTTTGTCAGCTGTTTGGCAGAGTGAAAAACCCACTTCGCGTGGTATGGCAAAAAGACTGTCTGCTCACATTATAGGCCTGAAGTAAAATACATGAAACGTGCAGAAAGAAAGATAATACATGGTATTATTTCAAATAATCCCATACACTACACCTTACTGCAAAAAAAATATAAACAGGTGCATGTTTTCAACGTAAACACGTTTGACCAAACTTTGACTGGTTGGCTCAACAATTCGAGAAATACAGACCTTCACCAACCAAGTCCTAAACAGTTTCAATAGGTCGAGCTAAATAGGTCGACAGGTACTTAACCATCGGCGGATGTCAACGGACTACGGCACTTAAAGAAGAAAAAGTGAGAAAAGTGAGTGAAGTTAACGACACACCTTATATAGAAAAGGAGCTGCTGCTCGCCACGTGCAAAAAGTCACCTTCGATTAAAAAAAGCGAATTGTTTTTGAAACGTCGGGCTCCTTACTGTTCAGGACTTTGTTGGTATTTTTGTAATATGTTGTATCTCTGTAATAGAGATGCGTGCAATGATGTTCCTAATTACACATAAATAGCATGAAAAACAGAAAATATATTTCTAATTGAAATCTTATTCGGACATCGGCTTTCACGAGCTCGAAACTTCGCAGAATACTGTCTCGGGAGGCTAAAGTTATATTTGGTTTTACGTGCACTTGTATTGCGGCATCATTTTACAACACTGTGCTTTATCAGTCATGCGCGCTCTAAAGGCTGAACTCCATGGGACGAATTGTGTGACGAATAACTGGCAAACGCCGCCCGACGACACGGTCGCTTTGCGCGCGACGTAGCAGCCACTGTGTTGATTCCACGCGCAGAGCAAAAGCCGCCGGGCAAAATTCGTCGGTTATTCACAGCATATTCGTCCCATGGAGTTCAGCCTTAAAATTTTATTAGGCTGCCGCATACCATCGCGAGACTTCTATGCGGCACTGTTTCGCGTAAAATTCATTTTTGGACACGCGTGTCCCAACCAGACTGTTTAAAAAAACATTATTTTTTTACTTTTCATCCCTTTAAAATTAAAAAAATCAAATGCTGCTTCGAAAGGCGTGCTTATCAGTGTCAAACACGAGCGTTCAGTGACGACATTGATTTACAGCGTCAGATAATGACGACATGGAATTCTAGAGCTGTAGGACTAGCTGAGATAGACGCAAGTGACCTTATCCTTTCAAGCACGTGACTCTCACTCAAAATTTTGCTTGGAACACCCGTAAATTGGTGGGGCGTTCACATCTTCATAATTGGGTGTTGATTTCTAACACTTAGGAAGCTCGCGCATGGTTGTTGCACGTTCTTGTCGTTTCGGCTCTCTATTGGTTTAGACCAAGGACGTCATCAACAAAGGAAAATGTGCTCGAAATTCTTAACTTTTTCCACCTATCATGTTCAAAATACATCGGATTTCTTGTTTATTTTATGTTTAATTTGTTGCTAGAGTCCCACTCAATAAATCAAGCCAACGCGATGCAAATTTAAAAAAAAAATGGCCAGAAACGTTTTGCAGGGTCCATTCAAGTCCAGACGCAGCCGATGCTACAAGCGCGAGCATGTGGTCCTGAACAGGGTTTGCACTGCAGGAGCGCGTGTGCTTGGCAAGGATGCTGAAAGAAATTTATATGTTGGGCTAATTGCGCTTTTGTAGTTATAAGACGCTGAAAGCCCGGAGCTCGCTCTTGTAGCTTCTGCTACGCTTGCACTTAAAGTGAAACGGAGTATTGTGTTGAGAACATCACATTTCACCAGAAAATTGAACTGTTTAACGTGGTTTGCACGTGACACCAACGCACTATATGCTAATGGTCATTGATGTTTCTTTTACCTGAAAAAATCAAATCCCGTGGTGCAAACTGCATGCTGCTGGCAGTGGCGTCACAGGGTCAGTGGCACCGGGGCGGCAACCCGCCGCGACACCCCCCCTCGCTCGCGTGGCCCGCGACCCTCCCCCCCCCGCGTGGCCCGCCGACACCTCAGCGCTGCACCCGGGCGGTCCGCCCCCCGCCCCCCCCTTGTGACGCCACTGCTGAAGGTGCTCATTGCAGCTCATGTATTCAGAAACCATAATTATTCTTGCTTGGTGCAGCGTTGTGAGGAACGGCGCAAGCGTCTGGCGCCACGAAAACCCGCTTGCTGGCAGGAGTGATTTTGCAAAGGAAGTAGTTTTGCGGGATCACGCTGTCTGGTCTACGCCGAAGGTGCGGAGCAGAGGAGCCTTTAAAATGCAATATTTTTTTAAAACTCGCTCGCCCCCCGTCTCTCCCCTTCCCCTTTTCTTTTTACGATGCTCCTCCAGATAATACTTTTTACTTCTGAGGGACTCCCTCCTCTTTTTGGGAGTGCCAATTCTACCAATATTTATGTATCATTTATTAACAGTAATCCTCCATTCCTTTTATTTTGCACCCAAAAACTGTGAAGTTTAAACAAAACTGCGAGAATTCGAGCGGCGGCCCACGTCCGGCTGTCCCTCAGAGGCCACTAGAATTTTTCTTTTCAGGTATCCCTGTCGTACACACTTTTGTGCTATTTATAGTGACATTAATAAGCCATATTTAGTTATTTCAATGCTTCTATTCTCGTGGACAACTGTCTGAGACAGTTCAGCAACAGCGAAAGTATGTTTGGTGCCTTAATAATGTGTACATGTAAAATCGGTCGTGCACCAATTTTTGTACTTTCAGTAAATACCGCTAAGAGCTAATCCCTGACGTTGATAACTTGTAAAAAAAACCATTAGTTTTCCTCTACGCTCAATGGCAGACGAGAAAAAATAAAGAAAAGAAACAGCTTTCCCCTCCTCACCTCGCTATTAGAGCAAGTGGTGATATGATCTGACGCTAATTGTATACCGTCAGTGTTCATCATAGTCATGCGCTGGGGTTGGCAAAGAATAAAGCATCGGTTGAGCTTTAGAGATTGTTAGAGTTCGGCTATTCTCATCTTTGAGTGAACACGAGTCAACGCGAATGTTTGGCGGCGCTGATTGTCAAAAACCCGAGCACTCGACTCGGGCTTATGACATTCGAGTACGTCGCGGTGTCACGTGACTCATGGAGATAAGTCGTTATGGCATGTGCCCTATTGGAAAATCTTGATGTCGGAAATACGTTGGAAAAACCTCATACAAGGGTAACCGTAATATGGGACATCCTATACCTGCGAAAAGGCGGCTCCAGCATAGTGGATTACGGCGGAACGATACAGATGGACGGAACCATACAAGCGTGTCGTATAATGGGACATCCTATACCAGTGTAGTGGATCGTGTCGGAACCATGTAGGCGAACGGAACCATAGAAGCATAACGTAATATGGGACATCCTATACCAGAAAAAATGCGATACCACTAAAGTGGAGCCAAATGGCTTCACCAAGGTGGTATCGCCTTTTCACTGTTATACAGGGCGATTTTTTTAAGCTTTATATATTTGTTTAAAAAGGTCGTGAAAGCTACACTTCTGTGGTTTGTGCAGGTTAGTTATACGGCCAGGGGTACGTAGTATAGGGGCCTAATCGTAACGATCAGTCGGATAATTAAATACAATTTGTTAATCAACTTTTTAATTACTGAAAATGAACACATAGTTTCAATTAGAAACTTGAGGAGAGTCATCGGAAACCACTATATCAACTCTTTTTAGAAGAATATAATGCAGGGGTAGCATTTTATGCGTTCTGTAAAAACGCTTTATCTGGATCCGCTTCGGTTTCTTATCGGAGCGCATCTCTGCGCCCACGATCCTGTTCCTGAGGGGTTTAGTAGCGCAAAACACGTGCGCCTTGCTTCCCTCCCTCCTACGAGGGAGGCGAGGAGGTGGCTACAAACTGCCGCCACTGATCAGCAGCATCGCAGGTGCAAAGATGCGCTCTGATAAGAAACCGAAGTCTGGAATTGCGTCCTAATTAAGCCTTTCTTTTTTTTTAGAACGCCGTAAAATGCTGCTTCCATCTTATATATTCACGCGAAGAGTTGATTTAGTGTTTTTCGATGATGCTTAGCAACTTTCTAATTGGAATTATGGGTCTATTTTCACTAATTAAAAATTTAAGGAACATATTATACATTAAGGGAAGCTAGAGTGGTTTTGTATTTGAGGAAACACATTTAAATCTTCTTAATTTGACCTCCAGAATCTCAAATATCAAAATTATTTGGTAATTTGGTGAATCGAGGCTGCATAGAATCATTTTTAAAGTATCACTGGAGGCACACTTTCCCGGAGAGTGACGTCACAAAAGGAGCTTTCGAAATCTCTGCTCACGCATCTTCAGTGCCAATCAAAGCTATGCACGCACACACTATTTTTAAAAAGGGGAAAAAAGACATCACGATTGGTGCTAGTGCGGGAGAATACACCTAGAAAGTTTGCGACTGGACGCGCGGCTTTCAAGCGACATAAGCTTGGCAGCTGAAAAATCCCCTTGCGACGTCCCTACTGGTCGAATGTTTTTTTGTGTTTTCTCAAGTTTAGTTATATCTTTAGAGAAAACGAACCTGATATTCAGATTCACGGGATAAAACTACACAAGAATCAACCTCCATCTAGTTTTCTGAAAGAAGTCTTGCACTTCCCTTTAATAAGCCAACTCATCATTACAATTAGCCCTCTATACCATGCCCCCCTGGCCATATAACTCACGTGCACTGACCGCGTAAGTGTAGCTTTTACGGCTTTTTTTTCAACAAATCTGTAAAGCATATAAAGAACACCCTATAGCACGTCCCCTAATACGATACGACTGTATGGTTCCTTCCCCACTTGCATCCTTCGGGAGAGACTCGCAGACATCCAGCGTTCCATTGGAACGCTGGATGTCAGCGAGTCTTTACATCAGCGATTGGTTTGAAACAAGCATGATGTTTGCACACAAATAAGCTCTTGTCCGAGGTCCTCGAGGAGCACTAATAGCAGTGGCGAAATGTAGTGACGTGGTTAGTTTGATAGCAAGTATTTATTTCTAGAAGAATTGCATGCAGCAAAGCTTAACTTTGCTCAAAAGATGATAATTATAAATTCAATACCGAACAAAGGTGTCCCTTGAGCTGTCAGGCCAAACTCCCACTCTTGCCACTCAGGAGTTCCCAACTTGTGCGCAGAGGGTCAGCACAACCCAGATTTGTGCTGCGAGCGCACCTGCGATACAAAAATTGAATAAACATGAGATAAAAAATAAAAGATGTTTACAATACTCTTTAATGCGAACTTAGAGCGCAGATCTTGAGGAGGAGGATGGGAGGGCATGCCCCTCCTCCCCCTCCCCTTCTCCTCTTCTGCTCCCTCCCATTTAGCGGGAAATTTCCCTAAATTTAGCAGGAAAATTTTCTCACTGAATTTACCAGGGAAATTGATGTCACGTGACATCAACACCAATTCAGTTTTCCCACCAAACGTAGCGGGGAAAACGACATCACATGACTGTGTCACGTCAGCCAGAAACAAACACAGTTTCTCCACTAGATTTAGCTGAAAAATTAATGTCAAATGACCTCTACATTAATTCAATTTCCTGCCAAGTTTAGCGGGGAAGTTATGCCGATGGCGACGCCGCGAAACGGGCACCTAAGAGCTGCGCCCTAAAAAACTAAATGCCTCGCATGAAATAACGTTATAATTAAAGATAAGACAAAGAAAAGAGAATCCAAGATATTGGTTTAATATCATTCCTATTGTCCGTTCTCAAAAATTTTGATTTTAAGAAATGTTTATTTCTTTAGTCATACCCAGAGAACCCCCCCCCCAGTTTCAGCATGAATGCAATCAATCAGTGCAGACTAGACCTTGTAAACCGTAATCCACATGAAAATGAATGTTTGCCACATAGTCTTGCATGAGTCGGTGGCTCAGATCTCTAAATACATTTGTAGTGAGGAACGTTCTCGAATAAAACTTTTGGGCTTTGAATTTGACAGTTTAAACATCCATAAGGAACACTGTATGTCACTGATTGTTTTGTGACATATCAGAAATGGCGCAGCACTGTCATCCTTGCATACCTAACAAAAGTTAGATTTTTTTAGCATGGCATGTGCTATTCTGATACCCATACAGCCCTCTTTCACAAAATTTTGTCTAAAGAGCTATTTCTTGGTTCTTAACTCACATGACAGATTTGGTAGCTTGAATTCTCACTCGGCATCAACACTTCTATATATTGATGTAATAGTGAAAGACAAGATGTATGGACTTCAGTATGGCTCGACAAGCACAGATGTTAAGAAAAGTACTGCCGAAAACTCAAATGTCAAAATAAAAATTATTAGGTAGAATGCAAATACAATTATGGATATGGTAATGAATACAATTAGCACGTTCAATAAGAATATGTGTTAGACGCACACTCAAAGAAACCTGTTGCATTTAAATTCATGCAAATTACTTCGGAGAACCAAGCGCTGCAGTCTCGAGAGGGAATTCGGTGAATGATTCTACCGAAAATGAAAGTAGACGGAAAAAGCAGTTTGATCTGCGACAATGAGCATTACATAAGCAAGTGGCATGTCATTATTACTGTTACAGTGCCGACTGTTTCAAACTGTCTGTCGCATCATTCGTTGAGTTCCCTCCGTACATTACAAGGTTTGGCTCTCTCGCATGCTTTGCGAGTAAGTTGATGAACTGGAAATATCTAGCGTAGTTCTAGAAAAACTATTTCCAGAATCTTATCTCAGCATCACAAAGAATATAAAAAGTTTCTAGAGACAAGGTTAGTGCAGGAGTTGAATAAAAGAAATACTTAGTTCTGCGAAACCATCTTGCTGAAGTAAACACATAAAGTTTCCCTAAGTAGAGCTAGTCATTACGGACGATTGTGCCCAATGCATACCATAAAAATTTTATTTGCGACCCACAATATTTACAGGCTCAACCAACTCCGAATAAGTTGAACACTTGACATTAAGATTGGTCTCACCACGACTGTCTGCAAACATCCACATAATAATTTCCATGAACCTATGTATTTCAAAAAACTATTTGGTGTGAGCTGTTTAAAACACCATACCCCGTTTTAACACGAATAGAAAGCATGTCGTGGGCCACAACTTAAGCAGTTTTCACTTCATTATGAAGGGCAATTACACATATGTGAACCAAGAATATAGGCCTCCACTGAATTGTTTTCTTAAGCTGAACATGCTATGCTCTGTTCACTATATAAATCTTTGCAGAGCTGACAATGTGCAAGTTCCTGTTTTTTTATATTTCACATCTCCCGAATGCTGGGCGCGATAGGTACATAAGACTGATGACACCAACGTAACACAATGATTATTTTAAGAATTTGTTCGGGTATAGCACGAGCGAAGCCATCTGCGAAAAGTTATTTCTCTGACACCGTCAAACTTACATCCGCGGGCTTTTGGGTTCACATGTTAATCATGTCTGCAGACTCCTTTTTGTAATTGGAACTCCATCCAACACAATATTTGAATACGTCATTTGCATTTTAGGCTTAGTAGTGCTTTTGCTGTTTCACTTAAAATCACTTCACTTCACTTCACTTAAAGAATAGGTAAGAATGCTTATTTCGAGTAGCATACCTAACACCTGGTGGCACGACGACTCCCCTGTCGTGACACTAATCAAAAGTCACAGGCAGGAAGATACTGCGATGCTCTTATTGCTGGGATTAACTCCCCCGTGGTCCTGGCCAGACCACAGAAGAAGATTTGAGTCCAAGCTTGTGGCCACTTGGATCTCCAGATCTTGAGGCACCCAACTAGCTAAAAATAAAAACAAATCACACTCAAGTACTTCGCAGAGCTACATTACAATGGCTAGCATATTCTTTCATGATCAGCACATAGATCCTTTTATTTTTATACTTTGTACTTGTACTATTAAAAAACTGCTCCTTCACTGCCACAGCCATAGTCACCCCCGAGGACAAAGCCATGTAGGCCCTGAAATGATGGGTACCTAATTAAGGCAAATGATTAAATGCGTTCGTTTAACTCTCTTTCGCCCCAACCTGAGAGATTTTTGTCGAATATTCGCATTCAACTGTAAAGACTATAAAAAAATACTACTACTGCAATGCAGAGCCGTATATTGGGAGAGTTTGGCAAGTGGGTGTGGCGACGAAGGTGCCAGAGAGGAGGAAAGGGAGGAGCGCCAAAGAAGCGAGAGAGAAAGAAGGCAGCAAAGAGGAGACGACCGCCATTTTGATGCAACGCTGTCGGCGCGGAGCACTGTTGAGGCTATGCGTCGTCTGCTACAAGCTTATTTCTTTTTCGCCTGAATGAAAATTTGCGTTCAAACATGGAGAAACTTCATTCTTTAGCTTTTTAAGCCACCAAAGAATAACACTATATCATTTTATTGCTAGAGCCTGCCAAATAAAAGGAAAGAACCGCAATTTGGATATCGATTCCTCGCCGGCAAATGAATGAAAATGGCAGCCTTTCCCGCGCAGCTGGGAGCAGCTGAGAGTTTACGCGCATGCGCTCACGCCTCTCACTCTGTGCCGTGGGCTGACTGGCTCACTCGGGAGGGGGACACTACGGTAGCGAAATCATAGACTGGCCAAACCCTCCCAATAAATGGCTCTGCTGCAATGGAAAGATTTTCCTACCCTCATGCTCAACAAGTCGACTGGGGATACAACTCCAGTTCATACACTTACTGAGCATGAGGATATAGTGTGCCAGCAGAGGGCAGATGTCTGCATAGAAAGAGTTTAGTTGGCGCACCAAGAGGCTAACCGATAAAAATGGGTACTACTCTTAGAAAAATGACAAAAAAGCGCGGATCTCGACTTGGCACTAACAGCGGCACACAGTATCTATTTTACTGACTAAAGGGTACTCAATCATTATTTTCAGTTAACTAATCAAACTAAATATTCGTCCCGGCTTGCGTTTTAGGAAAATCTCTAAATTTACAAGAACTATTAAGACAACGGCTAAAAAAAAGCAATGGCAAAACCAACAATCGAATTTGCCTGCTCTCCAGTAACACGACATCTATGGCAGGCAGACCTGAAGAATGAGCAAGCAGTCTAAAAAACAGAGTATGTCCTATGTATAATTTTTTTTCGTGCTGCAGAGCAAGCGCTGGAAGGAGGTTCCACGACATTAACCAAATTTCTTGCGATCAGTCGAGAAAAAGTTAGAGCAGTGAACTTGTCCTTGCCCCCGGCATAACGTTTTATTATTGCACGTGGAAACTCAAATAAACATTTAAATAAAACAAAAAAGACGAACCCTTATAAAAAATCTGTAACTTTGGCAAAGAAAAGTTATCTTGACACAAATATGTGGGATACAGTTGTACATCGTCCATTCGTGTGCTTAACGAATTTTGAGGCAAATCGGCGACACTGAAAAGAAAACGCCCGAGTACCATTAAGAGGAAGACAAAAAGGACGCATACCTACACGAGAAAACTTTAGGACGACCACAGGCAGGAAACTCTGGTGATGCTCTTGAAGTGACTCCCTGCAATGGGCCTGCGCAGACCAGAGAACAAGATCAGGCAGAGCTTGCAGCCATAAGGTGCTTCATAGCATGAAGTTCCCGTAGCAGCTGCAATTGGAAGTAAGGTGCATTTCATTTCTCTGCAGAACAGAGAGAGTTTCATAGCTAGCATGCATTCATAAGGTGATACAGTCATGAATGCACAGACTTTTGAATGCAGCACTATATCACCAAATCGTTAACCGTGCCGGGCAACACTCAAAATTGGAAGCATTATTCCAAACTATCTCAGCTTAAAGTTAACCATGGCAGAAGCTTCAAGCCATCCTTGCAAATTCAGTGCAGAAAGCAAGCCATGTGACCTTCTAGTTGGACGCCATGGTACGTCGAGCTTATAATCATGTGTCACGCTGTTTTTGATGCAATGGCTTGTAGGGTCAGAGGTGGTCCCGATCAAAGAGATACAAAGTACAGATGCTTGTGAGTGGGGCCCTGGTCTTGTCTTCAACTACATTGCGATGTAGGATGTTTCAACCGGGATGTTTGCTGTCTGTAACCATACGATCAGCTTGTGCCCAGCGATTGTTCGAGCTCAGTACAAGTGCTCGACAGTGCCGTTATTTGAGAAGCATTTTTATTAATGTTAAACATAACTGACTTACTGAGAGACTGCGTCTCAACGACTAATGACTTGGGATACCTAACTGAATACTGATATATTAACTAAATGCAAAACAATTACCTGGCAGCCATCATAATTTTCAACAGGCTGGGTTGACTCCTCATTAAGTCGAAGGAGTCGATGCGTAATAGGACAATACAAACAAAAATATGCCTTAGAATTCCTTTTGCAGCCCCGAAATGATGTGGTTTTGAAGGTAAGATACACAATGTTCTTGATTTAGAAAGTGCCTCAGCTGTACACATGCATATGCAGTAAGGGCACTCGCCAAGCCTATTCTTCTCAGATCTGTCCAGGTTAAGCCAAGTTAGAGTATAGAAGTACACGCTCACTGACAGAATGAGAAAGGCAGGGAGAAGTCTCAGTTGTGCTGCCACCAGCCCGCCTACTACCTTCGATGACGTTTCAGCGTCTCATGAGCCTCGAGTGAGCACGTCCGTCCAAAGCGGGGTGAAAAGCACAAGCATGTGCTGGAGGACGCCCAGCCATTCTATTTTTGTCATCGGCTATACTACATATTTTTAGTACGACATATTTCTAAGTGAGAAAAAGTATTGCAAATATGCAGTCCACCTTTGACCATAATACAAAATTCTGATAAAGATGATAACCCAGGCAGCACACCAATGTTGGACCTACAGTGGGCCAACAATGGCAAACACTGGCTTCAGAGGTTGGTCCAACATTGGCATTCTGGCCAAGCGCAACTTCTCCCAATGTTGGCCCAGCCATTGGCACCAACGTTGGGCCATCGTTCAACCAATGTTCCAGCCATCATTGGCACCGACGTTGGGCCATCGTTCAACCAATTTTCCAGCCATCATTGGCACCAACGTTGGGCCATCGTTTAACCAGTGTTTTAGCCATCATTGGCTCCAATGTAAGGCCATCCTTTAACCAACGTTTCAGCCATCATTGGCACCATTGTTGGGCCATCGTTAAACCAATATTTCAGCCATCATTGGCATCCACACTATATCATTGGCTATGCCAGTTTTGGCTTTCACACTAATTCAATGGCTATGTTATCATTGGTATACAAGTTCATTCATTGAATAGGCCGTTATTGGCAGTCAAGCTAATTCATTGCCATGTCGCAATGTTAATGCCACATCTTGAATGCTGCCTATGCAGTGATGGCAATGCGTTTAAATCCTGGTTATTCCAACATTCAGTTTTAAGAACCCCTGGCCTGTTGTGTATTACTAGCCCACTGCAAAAAGTCATTCTGGGCACAAGTGGCAAGGTCCTCCTATGCTTTGTTTATGCACTATTTTATCTGGCGTGCAAATGACTAATTCAAGATCAATTAATACTTTTTTCGGAACTTTTATTGAAAGGGGCTAGGAGGAGGCTCAGTGGGGAGCCTATGCCTGGTCCAGGGAGGGTCGTGGGGAGGGTACTGGGGCGAGTCCTGGGGCTGGGGAGCCATTACGGCTTCCGAACGCCTCTTCCTGCCGCCTCCTTGTCGCAAGACCCTGGCAGCCACTTCACCACCATTTTTGAAGCTGCCGATTCTTCAATTTTTAGCTTCGCACTGATGGTATCTACGAAAACATCCAAAGGTGAAAGATCAACGCTTTCAAACCCACATTGGTTTTGGTAAAATACACTCCCAAGCAGCACGTTGTGAATGGGCCAAGGCTCTACATAAGTTCACGTGTTTCTGTAGCATCGCGATGTTCTGAAGAGCTTGACTCACAATGTACTAAACGTTCTTCCGCAACCTCGGCCAAGTCGTCGTGAAGTCAAGGATGACTGGCTACCATTAGCTCTTTCTCAACTATGTAACGGAATATATCATGCACAAGCAAGTGAACAGACGCGATCAAGGCACGAAAGGCAGTGCTGGCTCACTTGCTCTAGCAGAAGCCTAGCCGCGGCATCCCTCCGCTTAAATGCTTGCTGAAATGAATCGCTCTCGAGCTAGCACCTGGCACCCATGCGAATTATCCGTTAACCCTGAATGCGTATCGTCTGGAAGGTTGGATATTTTAAACTTATTTAAAACGTCCCGAACTGAAATAACGTATTTAATAGATGGAGGAAACGCGTAAAGAAGTAATCGCACATGAATTTGTAAACAGGCAGCAAAACAGACACAAAATATTCTCTTCAAATCTCCTAGAAGTTTATTACACACAGCATGTTCCGTAGAGCAGTAGAAACGTGCAAGCGATCTGCGAAATGTAAAGAGGTACTGCTAAGTTTTTATACAGCTGAAAAGATTGCAAAGCAAACAGAACCGGGGTAATTCAAGGCCACATTGTCTGTTCTCCCGGCAGCTGGAAAAATATATTCCCGAAAATTCTCCTGACAGACGCCGCCTCTCATTGGCGGTGGCAATCAGTTCATCGAATGACGTTTCATTGACAGATCGTTTTATTGACACGCTGTTTCATCAGCAGATTGTTTTACAAAATATAATGATTAGCTCTTTTTTTTTTTTGCTAACAAGTTACCCCAAATTGTCGCCACAAATGGCATGTAGGGTGGGACACGTGGGTTACATTCCTGTAATGAGCAGTCACAGAACGTCGCCGCGAAGCTGCGTGGACGGGTCCGCCGGCCGGTGACACACAAGCGAAAAAAGGAAGTGAATGTTCTGCCGCCGGCACAAAAGTCGGCGGAAACAAATGCCTGCAGTTCCTTCCATTGGGTCTCGTATAAAACGAATTGTGAAAACAACTATTTGAAGCTGTAGAGTAACTCCCTGTTAAGGTGTCCGTCTCTTACGCGGCAGGACCCTGGTTTAATCGTCAGTGTGGGATTACTTTTTTTTCTAGGCATTTGGCGATACCTACGGCATTTCATTTCTACAATTAACACACAAAAAAAGTTAATGTTGTCAACGAAACTTCGCTGAATTAAATGGTATGAGACACCCTTTTCGGGGGGTGTATGAAGGACTGCGAGGCTTGGGCCGCCGGCGGGCCGCTGGGAAGCGGCGTGTACAGGTGAAACAATTGAGTTAATATTTTTCTAATGATCTGCCGCAGACTGTGATACACGCGGGGTCCGAGTGATACACGCGCCGTCCGAAACTGACAGAATTTGTTTTTCCCGGGCTATGTCCTCCATTCACCCCCGGGAAGGGCGCAGTCCCATACCATTTAATTCAACAAAGTTTCGTCCACAATATTCGTTTTTTTTTCAGTGTTAGTAAAAAAAAAAAAAAAAAACAGTGTTGTAAGTATCGTCAATTGCTTAAAAAATGTTCGAGAAAAAACAAATAAGCCCATACTGGTGGATTGAATTAGGGTCCCGCTGTGTGTGAGGCAGACACCTTACCAGTGAGCTACTCTACAACTTCAAATAGCCGTTTTCTCAATTAGTATTATACGAGACCCGATCGGGGACAACCGCCGACATTCTCTTCCCGGGCTGCCGGCAGAATATCCACTTCCGCGAAAAAATTTCCCCGCAGCGTGCGATTCGAATAGCGAGTGTCGGTGATATGTTAGTGTCGACGAAACGTGTCCATGAAACGCGTGTCCATGAAAAGTTGTCTATGAAAGGTGTTTTTACGAACAGCCGGCAGAACAAGAAAGTCAGTTTTCTGCCGGGAGTTGCATGATTTCAGGCAGCTAATGGGAGGCGACTCTCCGTAAATTTTCGGAAAAATTATTGTCCCGGCTGCCGGGAGAATAGACACTGCCTAATTCTAAAGATAATCTGGAAGAGTACCCGTAGAACAGCGGTCACTCGTTGCCAACAAGCAGGTCGCCGTGCACTTACCAAAAAATTAGCGGACTTGCAAGATGTATTCCGAGATATTTGTCGATATTGGCACTGGAGAACAACCACGTACACACACGAACGAGATGGCAGGGGTCCGTGAAGATTCAACACGATGCGGTACAAGCTGTCATTTGCCGAACCAAACCACATCACGAGAATTTCTGACTTCGAAGAAATCGCTTGTTACCGATATACGCGTAGGACTTTTCAAACACTCAGCCACACAGGCCGCAGTTAAAAGGGCCCTGCAATGCCTTTTTTACTAATTTTTAATTTGCACCAAACCTGAGCGCACTGAACGTAGTAACTTAATGACACTTTTCTTTTCTCAAATTTCGCTTTATATTAAAAGTTACAGGCAAATTAAAATTACAAAAACAAGCAAAAAATAACCTCCTTCATGACGTCCTTGGTTGCTTGAGTGGCCGTGAACTAGACGAGGGGTAGTGAGCCGAGCGAGCGTTCACGGCTGCCGTACTCCGTGTCGACGGCGCGAGAGGGCGCCACTAAAGCGTGTTCTGGATAGGCTGTATGTAGCGGGCAGCTAGAGCGGCTCTCATTGCATTTGCTGCGCGATTAAACACAAATTCGGCATGACACTTCATTGGCCACAAACGACAGCAAACACGGGATAAAGATCAGTTCAGAATGGGAGCCACTTCGCGCTGCCATACCGCGAAACGGCCAAACCGCCAGACAAAGCTGCTCACCGAAGGCCTTGGGAACGCTCAGAGCCGGTCGGGTCCTTCGGTCCCTACGGCCGCAGCGCCGCCGCGTACATCCGGGACCTTTCTATGTCGGCGCTTGATCCCACTACTCCTTTCTAGTATGCGCCGCCTTTTCCACCGCTTGGTGGCGGGTATGTCGACGGATCATTTCTTGTTGTCGTACTTTATAAACTGCATTTGTTTCTTTTCTGATCTAAAATACTGAACAAAAGCTACTTTTAGAAATAATTGAAACGGTTCGCGCCACGTATATTTTGTATTTCGACTAAAAAGAAGCTTTTAGCGGCTGCTGACCAGTAGTAAGCCCAGGACCTAAGACGTCACATTACGCGCGCTTTCGGTACCGCGGGTCGCCCCCGTCGGTGGAGGAGGTTTCCGCGTCGTCCGGTTAAAATATGAAGCACTGATATTGAGTTACTCTCTCCGTGCCCGCTGGCTTGCCCGAACCCCAAGAGACGTGGAAACCGCAAAAAGGTAGACGCTTAATTATGATTGCAGGGCCCCTTTAAGAGTTCAGTCAGGGCCAGGGAAAGGAATGCTGGTGGGGGAAGCAGATGGGTTGCTGGAGAGGTCAGGAGGAAACATTCCCCTCCCGCCAGCATTTCGCCGCATCGTGCTTCTTCAAGGTCCCCAGGAGGGTGCGCTTACAAAGGCTTATCTTCGAGGGTCATCCGAACAATGAACACGGCGGGAGGATTTGTCAGTGGATACATTTGTGAAGTCGTCCCAAAGTTGACAGTGCAGTGGATGCTATGTGAGTGGTCTACCAAGCAGTGTCCTTCAGGCAGGTGCCGTGTTCTGCCTTGTGACTCGCTTGGAGACTATAGTCACGTGACCGTAACCGGAGACACGCTTGGCCTCAAATACGCATAGCGTCTACTCTGCTGTCAATACCGAATGAACAGGACAGCAGCACGAATTCTACTCGGCGAAAACTCTTCTTGGCAATGCAGTGGAAGATACAGGCCCGCGCTCCCTCTCCTATTTCGAGCACTGAATAAAGCTGTGCGCGGGATCTCCTCCTTTCCACTGCATTGCCAAGAAAAGTTCTCGCCGAGATAGCTTTTGGAGTCCCAAAGGAACTGCCCTTCCAAAATGTTAACTAAAAACGGGAGGTATGAAGATGCTATGTTCTACGCCGTAAAACCCACACTCTAAACTAAAATGTAAAAATAGCCGCGTCTTCTTTCCGCTCACGATGTCCACAAATAAACAGAAATTACAAAGAAAAAATTATTACTCAGAAATAAGCTTTGCCGTGTATTTTGCAGCACGCGAATAACAGATCTTTTGTTTCGCGAGGGTTGTGTACATGTAACAAAAACTCTACCATTTCTCAAACCATGTAATCATAAATGCAACACAGATGCAAAGATCCCCAAAGCTGAAGTTAAAAAAAAAACGCGAATCTATCAAAACGATGACAACACATGAAGCGGTTCTGGGCTCGAAAGTGCTAACGACTTATCACATCGCAGAATAAATAAAAAATAAAAATATCAGGAATAGCGTCTGCATATTTGAGGAATTTGCAAAACAGGGAGGTAATTGGACGTCCCTAAGGTGGCGCAAAATTCGCGATTAAATAACTAAACATTTGTTTCGGGTGTTAAAAGTGCTTTTAATGCATATTTTGTCGCTCTGTACGTGGGCGTCGACGAACATAGCGCCGCTGCCTGCGCCCCTGTCGAGGTGAGCACTACTTTTTACGCGTTGTAACGACACTATATCGCGCTATAGACCCGTATATTTGGCCCGCATGCAGCCTCGAGCGAGCTGTTTAGAATGTCGGTGCGAGACAGAGCGACGGCGTAGCAATCGCAACATGAGAACCGACTGCGCCTCGATCTGCCCGACCGCGCTCGCTCTGCTGAAATGTGAGCGTGGGAATTCCAAGCACCGTTAGCTCACTGGTGTTGCAAGAGGCTGCTTTGTCGTTGAGACCTTGCAAACGCCTGCGAAGCCGTTCCAGTGCTTGGCGCATCTCCCGCGCAGCATCGCAACCTTTTTGGCGCCTGATAGGCCAAGTGAGTCCGTAGCTTTTTCTGCGGTTCATTTTAAGTTGAAGCAGAGTAGCCGCGAAGTACGTGAACCGTTGCGACGATGTGTGATGTTGAAAAATAAACAGAAAAAAATTATCTCGCAGGGTTTTTTTGTTTCAGATGTGGCGATTTGAGACATGAATGCTGTAAATTCGTCATGAAGGGATCAATTCGTTGGCACTATTATTGCGTTTATTCGGCTCGCTCTCTGCACTAATGAACTGATCTTTTGATTTTCAAGACTTGTGCTTTGCTAGAGAACTTCGAGACAACGCCAGTCGTTCCTTGGCCCATTGAATCCTGCAAAGCCAATAAACTACACCCAAAACTACTCCGTTGTAGTTCCGTGGAATTTTGGGGCCAGTGAATACAGTGAAGCGCGATAAAATTACATGCTACAATTACACATTCCAACATGTGCCCGGCAGAGACCGGGTTGTTGCTGTCGCCTTGTTTTGTCAACTACTGCAGGGTCAAGAGAACTCACGCCTCTGAGTTAAAATTAATGGCTTTACTCCGGTTTCCAGTTTGGTTCGACACCCTTCAGGTTAAAAGCTACAAGCTATTCGCGCATGATTACAACAGCCGATTTGTCGCGTCTCGCGGCGACAGGAATGAAACTTTTCCGTCTACAACTATTCAGTTTTGGTTGCTTTACTGGGGGCACTACCATTTTCATCCTCGGAGATGCATAAGCCAGTGAGATATACAAGGCGTCAGTCACCTCCAGTGCAACGATGCTGTTTTAAGAGCGCACTTGCCATGCCCGCTCTAACAAATTATACCATCAGCCCGTAGGCCCGAGATGGAAATCGGCCCAGTTTGCATAAGAAGTGAGCTCATTCCATTCCTACTTCATTCCCGCGCTGCCACCTATCCATTTCCATTCTTTTCCGGGATCGCGAAAGTGCGGAAGAATTCCGAAATCATTCCAATTCTGGAGTGGCAGGTCCGCAACGCTGGCTCGAGCAGATGTTTTCCGGGGCATCGCGACTGCTGGTACCCCCAAGGCACGCGTTCGGCGGTGAAGATTCTGGCGAATGCTGTAGTGTCGTGTGGGTACAGCGCGCGCAGACGGCGCCCCCAGGTAAAGTCTACGTTGGTGACAAAGTGTCTGGTAGTGCCGGGGTTCACGTACGTGGAGGCCACTGATATTGAGGTGATCAAGAAGCAGCCGGGTGGCTAATACCTTTTGCACTTCAGCCCCGAACTCCGCGGTGAGGAGTTGGCTGTTCGGCACGGTCATCAGAATGAACAGTGCCGTTCGGAATTTACTTACAGTTTGGGTCGAACCGCAGCGATATATGTACTTAGTGCTGGGCGTCATATATGGGTGGCGCCCTTGCATTCCGGGGCCGGTGCCTGGAGTCTCCTGCAGCAGGACTGCCAGTGGCTTGCCGTACATGCCCCGGGGGCGGCCGTAGTGATGCCTGATGCTTGTGCTAAGATCGTCATTGCTGGCTTCTCTCCGCGACGGACACGGAGGCATTGCCAAGTGTGCAACATGAGCCCAGCAATCCTGTTGGTTGCGTGGTCTATCAAAAGACCTTGCGGACTATGGGGAAAAATTATTCATTTGCACGAAGCAGAGGCATCCTTGGAGCCAATCACCCATGCCAACTATCTTCCCCGATGACCGCCAAAGAGTAGCCATGAACCCTTTTCACGCCAACGGAAAGTGCTTCCTCGTTGTGACGGACGACTACTCCCGCTACATTAAAATAGTATTGCTTGAAAAGTACAGAGCTAGAAACCGTCATCCTGAAGTCGAAGTCAATCTTCGCAAGATTCCTGCGACAGCCGTGACAGACAATGGACCAGAGTTTCGCTTTGACTTTTTTGTGTTTTGCAGGAGACTCCTTTTTAGGCACGTCATCTCAAGTCCTAAGTATGCACGGAGCAATAGCTGTGCCGAAACTGAAGTCACGATTGCGAAGACTAAACTCACAATTTCATATGTTCCCCACAGAGCACTTTTGGTGTACAGAGCGACACCTTTGGAGAGTGGCTTCAGCACTGCCAAGCTGTTCTTCAGCCGGAGACTACGAACATATGTGCCAATATAAGTGGATCTGTTGAGGTCTTCTGTACCAGATTCTGTTCAGCTCGGAGACTTTAAAAACAAAGCTGTAAACGCCAAGCAACCGACAACGACAAACGGCATGCCGTATGGGATCAACCACAGTTTCAGCCATCCCAGAAGGTGTGGATCACTGATCTGAAGCAAGCAGTGACAGTGTTTAACATAACAGAAACACCCCGCTTTTATTGAATCTGTACTCACCAGGGCATAACCCGCCGCAACGCATGTTTCTCGTCATTGATCACCAATGAGGTAACATTCAGGAGGACCTCATCTCTCTTGACAGCTTGCCCTGTCTACCCGAGCGCACTGCCTGCGAGGGTGGCCAGCCAGTATCACCGTCGCACTCAAACTCCGGGCCAACCTCTCGATCAGGAAGGCCCCGCAACAAACTGGTAGCGCCACATGCCGCCGTGCCAGGGATTTGAAGTGTGAAGTTAGGGTAGTGGTATGCGGAGAATACACTCCACCTCTTGATGTCACAAAGTCATGTTTTACGTACATTTTGCTGTTGCCCTAAATAAACAAGTTAAACCTTTGATTTAATTAAAGCATACGCAATAAATAATATTTTAAATGCAAATTCCTTTAGTTAAAACGTTTTTCTTCATCAGTGAACTTTGTTTATTTTTTCTGTATTTCAGGTCCAAACATATGTTCCCTAAAAGGTGTCTAAGCACCTGCGACGAATCTAAGTAAAATAAGAATTGAAAGGAATGAATAGCCTGTTTCAGATTCGTCTGTATTCAGGTGACGCATATATCGATTGCTAATATGCCACTCCTGTCACATATATAGAAATCACCCTTTTGTGCGTCTTTATGAGTGCTTAAAAACATTGAAAACGTAATGAATGAACTCTTTGTGGTTTCAACGTGACTCTTGTTGTATTTCCCTATGCCGGGCAGCGTTTATCGGGAACTTTTTGTTTACTTCTCACTTTTTTCAAAAAGTTTGAATCTGTGGGTGATGTTTTCAAAGCGGAACACGCATCTTCGCACATATACACTACAAGAAAAAAAAAACATTACCTACTTACTGCAAGTGGGACTATATTATGTGGACTTTAATTTATTTGGTCGTCTACGTTTACTTAGAGTTACTGATACAGTGATACTGCGTACTTCTTGCCGTCTCTCTTAGTTTTTCAGATGACCATTGTTCATTTGGCGCGTATATCTCCCACGCTGAATAGCGCCGACATCGTGTTCCTGCTAACAATGTCAGACACTGCACAAAAATACATGTATAACGCTGCAAATTTTAGAACATTTTTAAGGCCGCGAATTAAAAAAATTTGTGACTGACCAATAATTTTGTTTGAGTGTCAGAAATGTTTGGATCTAGTACGTACGAATTATTCGTGATATTTGCTCTTATATTCAAGCGTAGGAAGAAAATGCTCTTGTTCCTGTCTGCTTCAAATTGGAACTAAACACTAGCGCCAGTTGTACCTCTAGCGTGCATTATAATGACTCTGTGGTTCTGAACGCTTTTGTTCACGTACCCCAAACACTAAACATTTTCACATCTTTATATGTGTAAATGGCCTGTCCCATAACTAACACCCTTATGGGTGAAGTGATACACCTTGAAAAAATTGTGTAAATCTCACAAGCTTAAAATATTGTGTGATTCTTCTAACAGATTTCCTAAAAGAGGCGATACTGCAATACATCTTTTTATAAAAGTGTAAACCACAGTACACCTTTTCGTAAAGGTGTAATGACCACAGTACACTCTTTGTTATGTTGTACAATGTGAAGTAGATTGTTGGGCTAGTTGGTTTTCGAACTTGGAATACATTTTAGCGCTTAAAGTAGGAAATTATCGGGACGGTCATCTGTTGGATCATTGTCAAAGCAGCATGTATGTGCCGTTGTTTTCCGAGTGCAAGATTCTGGCGAGGAACAAGGAAAAAACTGAGGGAGATAGTCGAGGCAGATGAGATTAAGAAGGGTGTGGCAGCACGTGTCAGCGTGGCCTCAATTGATCTACTTGACAAGAAGCTTGCGTTCCTCAATGACGTGGCCTGGCATCAATTTGGCTAGTGATGGGGTGATATCAGAAGCTCGGATGGTATAAAATTGTCATTTCATGTAATAAAATCAGTTGTTAGTAGCGCACTGTGGTGTCTGATTCTCGTCTTTTTGTTTTTGTGTTTGAGTGCTAAAATGTATTCCAAATGTACAATGTGGCCCGGGTCCAAATAAAATGACTAAGCAAATAAGCTACGCCAACGGGTCACCGCAGCAGCATGGTGATACTTCGCCAGTGTCGTGGCAAAGTGGGTCGAAGCCCGGCTCTAATATCGGCCTAATGTGCAGCTTCGCACCACGTCCCGACATGTGGCAGATATTGGTGTACCGCTAGTATCGGGGGTATCTTGCGAGTACTGCCCAGGTCGGACTGCCGGCCAGGTATCGGTCCGATGTCGCACATGCATCTGCGCTGTGTATCGACCGGATATCGCCTATGCGCGTGCTTTGTATCGGCGATATCGGCAGTATTGGCTTCTCACGCTTACATAGCGCACCTCGCACACGTACATGAACAAACGGAATTGTTGTCAAGCTCTCACAGACGTTTAGTAACCCACTATCATGACACAGAGCATGTTCTCGCCACATTTACAAACGTGATACTTCCTGTGTATGTCAAAGAAAATTTTTAAGTAGAATTACATTGCTTTCATGACAACCAAAATTTATAAATCCTAGACCAAGGACCGTAGAAATCAGAGTTCTAGAATATCGTTCCCATGATTTCGGCAAGGATACTTGATACTCCGCCGCCACCTTTGTGCATACATTGTATCGTTATCGGGGGTATCAAATGTATCGGAGCAATATACTAAAATACTCTATCGAGACGAAAGTAGGAGTACTCTCAGAAGCATGCTTGACGTGTACTTACCATTAATTAGCGATATAACCTAATCCGTGATAGATGCATAATCGAACAGGGGTATTAGAAAGCAACGCAAACGAAAAGTCGAGAAATAAGGTCTTCCACATTCAACAACGGTCTCGCTGACGCCGATGAGCCGTTCTTTGTCAAAGCGCGTCCGAAAAACAACCCAATATTTCAATGGAGTCCGACGAAGAAATCGGTGGTTACCGAAAAGTCGGCATGTAAGTATTTCGGCCGTTCACAACAAAAAACTATGGCCGCGCCTGCAACGCACGGAAACCAGACCACTAGGGTGTTTTCGTAGATCGTTTTTACCATCCCGCAACGCTCTGCGCTACCCGCTTCGATACCCGGAAATCTGCATTCAAGGCCATCGGCACGCATGCGCAGTAGCGGCTTCTTCGTTGCTCAGGGCTTAGCGGGGGTAAACGCAGTCTACGAAAACTCCCTCCTGAAGAGCGCATTTCAGAAACCGCGGACCTGCGTGGCCTCCTACCCATCACCACCAATTGGCATACGGAAAACAGTATGGCCCCAGTGAGTCCACCAGCGCGTCAGAGCCAGTAGGACAAAAACCGTAGGATTTCGTCCTACGGTTTCTCCGTAGGACAAAACCAAGCGTTTTTGTCCTACGGAGAACGGTCCGGTGTTTCGTTACAGCCCTCTGATTTGTTAGAAGCGGTTGTTGGGCTTGCTCACAGCCGGAAGAAGACACTCAAAAGAAGGTGGGGCGAAAAGTATTCTTGATCTAAAAATAAGCTGATTCCGTTTTTTTTCTACCTTGGTTTTGAGCTCGTTAAGAAATCCCAATATCTAGACAACATAGCCGATTCAGAAACGACACTCCCCACCATCAACGAAAACGGCGGTGGGTACGTTATGTCAGGATGGCGTCGGCGCGACCCACCCCATACTTGACAGATATCGGCTGGATCAAACTGACATCTGGAGAATCTTGCCGATTTGACGCTAATATCACCGCAATACTGTGTGCTGCTGTGGGATACATACCTATTTTCGGGCAGAAAGGATGTCCAATATGTGGTGATCTTTTCCAGGTGAGAGATGCGCGAGTGACAGTGACGACAGAGAGGAGCCGGCTGTGTGAACGACGTCTTGTGCTGAGGCGCGCGGTTTGATGTGCTTATTTGCCATGACAATGCTGCCGTGAAAGTTTTGTGGGGTGCTGAAGGTTTAATTCCTATAATCGCTGAACCTTAAGCACTGCCAAGGAACGCTATTAAATGTGATATAACACTAATATATTATATACGTATCAATCTGATACGACCATGACACACTTTGGCTAACACGATAAAAAGAGAAATAAGAAATCATGGGTGTATTCGATAGTGCTGCCAATACACATCTTTTACGCGGTCTGCGTGAAAGGTGTAAGGAAGAAGACATACACCCTTTTCACACTAATTTGTTACTTTTAGGGTGTAGAAAAGGAATAGGAAAGGTGTAAATTGCCATTATGCTCTTGTTATAGCTATAAATACTAAAAAGCGAGTAAAATAATGAACGAGGAATTTGACAAGTGTTTTTTGTTTTTTCAAAAATACACCACTTACACGAAAATAGGTGTGAAAATCTTTAGTGTTCACGGTGCGCGAACGCGACGCTGATACCCAAAGACTTCACTGTAATGTGGCGCAGCTATCACTATAAGTGTGGATTTACAGAAGACTGCTCAATTTTCGGCATATCGGTAGTTTAGCCCTATGTTGCAGTTAAGGAAACTGTTGAAATTGCGAGCTGAAGACCTACTCTTTGTGTAGGCGCTGGAGAAAACTTTTTATCTGCGTTAGGTCCTTTCTTGGAGCTCCTTTTGTTCACGTTACGCCCATCAAAATGCACGGCGAAAAACCCCAAGCACGCACCTTATCTCGCCACTCCGCCGCCTCCTTCCTCCGACTGCTATGGTCAGCGTCACCATGGTAACGAGGCGTCTTCTGCATAGAGGAATGCGCGAATTCAGCGTTTGATGCCAGCCACCGGAGATGGTATCTTCCGAGTGTCGTCTGTTGACGTCAACGCGTCAACGTTAGCCAAAGTCGGACGTGTCGTTGTGGAGGTCGACGCCGAGAGCGGAATGAGGTCGCCTGGCGAACCCTTGGCGGTTCCGACGAGGCTTGGTGCACGCTCGGGAAAAAGATTATACAAAGGTTCGTCGACCGAAGTGATGGGTGATTGCGAGCAGCGCGGTCGAGTTGAGCCTAGCTTGAAGCCCAAGCTAGCGTTGCCGCCTTGATAGCAGACGGCATTCGGATAATGGCGCGTTTGTGGTTGGCTTCAGACGCCTCGTTTGTCTATACGCCGAGCAAGTCTCTACGCCGAGCAAGTGTTTCAAAATGCCTATCTGACGCATCGAACCGCAAGCGGGCACAGCAATAAACGGGTAACATAGAAAACGAGCTGGGAGCGAGGGATGACGAGACAGCCATTCGCGCTTTATCATTAGTTGGGTTGGGGGGAAACAAAACAGCGTGTTTTCATTCGGGGGTAAATTTAGTGTGCCGATGGAGACGGTGGTGGGGCGACATCAAGTGCGTACTTTGGGCTTTCCCCCGTGTTTTTCATTGGGTGGAACGTGAACAAGACAAAGTTCAAAATAAAGACTTAACGTGGGTGACTGATGTTTACTAACACCTTATATTTTGACAAACCTTAAACGAAAATTTGCGTTTTGGGCCCTCCGATGCCTGGTAAGTTTCCCCTGAAACATGGGGCTGAAGTATCTAAGAGCCAAAATTCTTATATCAGTGTTCGTGTGTGTGCGTTTCCTATATCTCTGTGTCGGCTTACCTTTAAAAATAGTCATTCTCATCTTTCCAATATTTTTGTGATTATCTTCTCCTTTACGATGTAGGCAAACCAGCGCTTCGACGCATGTTAACATCCTTCTTTTTTATATTACATTTTAGAAGAATCGAATTTCTGAGCATGTACGTGAGAATAATAATGATTTGTGCCGATATATATGGCTTTTGTCTTGCAGTTTATGCTTCTGAAATCCCCAAAAAATTAAGGTATAAATAACAAAACATGATATTAGTTTGCCAGAATTTGAGTATTTTGACACTAAACTAACGCACTGCACTGGCCCGGCGCAGCCCAAAAGCGCGAGCCAGGAACGGCCCACGGGTCGGGCTCGGGACGGGTAGCACGCATTTTTTCGGGCCCGGGCTTGAAGGCTCGGGCTTGAAGAAAACATTTTTGTTAAGCCGCGCCGGCCTGGGCCAACCCGGGCTGTGACTGGGCGGTTGTTTGCCATGAATTTGAAATTGTTGATAACAAAAAGGGCGCTCCTTTATTTTTTGGTTCAATGTAAACAAGCAAGCCAAGTAAAAAATCACTACGGCGCCGTGCAAAAAAAAAATTGCAATTGAAGAACTTTCAAGTGTGCAAAAGGAAACGTATGGACTCCACCAGCGAAGTGGGAGAGTGCGCGTTTTATGCTTAGACAGTTTTAAGGTTAAAACTCTGCACATTTTCCGGGCTCATGTTTATAATCTGTCAAACTCAAGCCCGGCTCAGGCTCATATCTAAAAAAAAAAATTGCCGGGCTCCGGCCGGGCCCGGGCACTGTATCTACCGGGCCGGATCGAGCTGGGCCTAAGAATATCGGCCCGTGCAGTGCTCTAAACCAAACTGCCAAATGAGTAGCAGAGTCAGGCTTCACTACTTCGTTTTTCGCTTGTCGCCGAGCTCCTTTGAGCCAAGTGTTCCCCAGGAAATGAAAGATATAGGTCCGACATCTGGCTGTTCTCTTTTCACCCTTCAATTTTGAGCCTACAATTTTAAACAAGTGTAGGAATTAGGCTTCACCGCTGCTTCTTCGGTTGATACGCGGCATCTTTGGCTCATCTCTGGCACTTTGGTAATTATGTGGCGAACCTGAAAAGAGCCTTAGGAGAGCCTAAAAAAAGTACTTTTGCACTAACTGACGCCTAAGAGCAGTTAGGCTTCGAGGACTACACAACTATGGCCAGGTTAGGCGTGGCCCTAGTTTAAAAGTGACCCGCTAATTCACTTCGGTTCATATTACTGCATTTATTTTTGCAGGGACGCTGCCGAATAAGACAATTTTATGTACATTTGGAACTCACTTGAAGGCGTCTACCATGGGGCCCAAGGAAGGCCTGTGCGACATCATTTTCTGGGACTTCTTCTACAAACCTGGAGGGGCACCTTTCTCGACCGCAGCTCGGTCGGGTTGCAGTGGTTTGTGGAATTTGCCCGAAACGACAGCGGAACTACTCAATTCGGAATAGGAATTGACCACGGGTACTTCTATGGCTTGAGGTGCATTCCAGGGACATTCGGGGTGCAGGTTTCTAGCCAGCAGAAGTTTAGCTCGTTGTTTCTAAAAAGAATGAAAATCAGTATTAGTTCACGTTGAGACGGTGTGTTGTAAATGTCTCGTCGTCAATGGAATTGCGCACCAAAAGAGCAAGAAACTATTTTTTAACGTGAAACGTTCTTTGGATAGGTTCTCCGTGTTTCGTGAAGCCGCATTTCATAAAGCCGCATTTCATGAAGCCGTGACCTGTGACATCCCATAATGCAACGCGCGCAGTGTTTCCTTATGGGTCACCACAGACCTGCACACCAATTGAATTGTTTGTTTCTCGAAATGCTGGTGTTTAAAATGTATACAGGATCAGCTGTCTTTTTTAGAGCAAGGAATAAACTGGTACAAAAACAACGAAGTAATTCAATGGGCGTTAACTTTCCCAACTGACAGCCTAATAAAGCTCTCAGGTTTCACCGGCTGGTGACACTCATCCTGAGCTTAGAGAAGTACTCACACGAGAAATAAATCCCGGGTGTTGCTCCTCGGCGTACGCATCACGCCACAAAAGCGCCAGTCTCTTGCGATGCGGCGTTTTGACGCTAGCTCCGCGGCAGAGGAAGAAATCGATGCTTTGAGTGTGCAACCAATTTCGGTTTGGCGGCAGATAAGTTTGTTTTTAACGATAGTTAGTGCTTAACCGCTTTGGTGTCGAGTGTGGAAAACGCAAAATTCGTCTGCGGTGGTGTAAAGACTGAAACCGCTGAACTTGACTGCTAACGCTGACATCCCTTCCTCCGCGCGGAACCTGTCGGTGTAAAAAACGGTTAAAGGCCTGACCATGCTAGCAGCAACGGCGCCGCCGTCCGGCATCTGAACTCGGTCTTACGGACCTTATAGTCACGTGACGGCACTGACTCCCGCGTTTTCGAGGACGCGTTTCGTTGTCTGCTCTTCGTTAGATTCTTCCCTTTCTGCTCTCATCTTTCGCATATATCAGCATCCAAACCGTACTCACTGCCTTCATGGTAGGTGTCCATGATAATCTGGTGATGACCCTGAATGTGATCATTGTAGCCTGCTCGTTGATCTTGCGGCTTCGCCGCGCTCTGAAGGCAAGGAGGCGGAGGTTTAGAGCCCGGCCGAGTCGGTGCTACCAGAACACCGAGGGACAGGTCAGTGCTTTGCTGCCCCGACTGCACGCCAGAGATGAAGTATACTTTCAAGAGTGTCACCGAATCAACACGACGATCGTCATAACGCAGGCGAAAGGCGACCAGTGCCTCTGAGAAACTCACTTGTTATTCTGAATTCATCTTCAATAATTTCCAAGTGGTGGTTTTTGGCGTCCTTATCTGGGTAGTCTGGCTGCGTCTTAATTGTCATCAAAAAGGATAACAGTGGCATTGCTTCAAGGAACCGCTCTGTTCTGAAAAGCGTTGGGGAAACTAGCAAAAGCAGACGAAACGAAACAACGCTACGCTCCATTTCAACGTGAATGACGCGCGGAGAAGCGGCTAGCACGTTGCCATGGCATCGCAACGTCACTGCCTATGCCACCTCCCACTGGCTTCTTTCTTCTGCGGCGAGAAACGGCGAGCCCTCAACCGTGCGCGGGCAGGTTGCCTTGACTGCGCCGAGCGGCGAGCCGCTGAGGGCGAAAAAATAGTTTTGGCCGTCAGCCCGCGGCGGCCAGCGGCACGCGGCAAGCCTCCGCGACGCTGGTGAGGTCGGGCCTTTAGTGAAGTGCTCCCGAACCGTTTGAGACCAACAATTTCACTGTTGCGGTTGTCACTGCCATTTGAGTTAATAAATTAATAAATAATGTATCCGCGTCGTGCGCAATTAATGCACGAGCGCATTAGGTAGTGACAAATCAATCTCTAAATTTTAATTAAAATTCGGTGTTAGAGCCTTCCTGGGTGTCAAAAAAGCGTAAAATTATAAGAAATAAATATTTATTTTACTTAAAAAGCCTTACACCGGGTGTTTCAATGAAGATTTTCAAAAATCACCAAAATAACGTGGTTAAGCAAAAAAAAAAAAAAACTCTTTCCTGAAGAATCTGCCAGCCGCGACGGACGTCAAAGATTGTAAAAACAGACTGATTAGCTAGACATGTTATATTTAAAACTTTAATCAATGAGAATAAACATGTGGTTTTAATAATGAAGGTGAGAAGCATCATCGAATAGTTCTCAATCAACTCATTCTAGAAATATACGAGGAAAGGGCAACGTTTTATAACGGTCCCCAAACAAAATCCCTTAGGACGCGTTTTTATGTTTCCACTTCTCACCGGTGCGTATCTTAGCGCCCTCGGTCCTGCTCCCTGATGGCCGAGGCGCAAAGCCACCGCCTCGCATCACTCGTAATTAGCCCCGAGAACTAGGTGTGGCGCCACCTGACGGGCCTATCGTCGTGACGTAGGATGAGGGATCACGTGACCGTTTCCTGCACTCTGCGTCAAGAATGGAGTGTCTCGGTCTTCACTTTTTTAATACTACGGAATGTTTCGTTTCCCTACTCGACCCAGTCAAGTTCCTAAATCGGCTAGCGTACGAATGCTTCCGGGGAGCCGATTAGCCGATTGCAGGTGAGCAGGGAAACGGTCGCTGCACGGAAGCGCGGCGGCGTGGACTGGCGCGGCGGAGGGTACGGGCCAACTTGTCGTTTTCGGCGGCTGTCTCGCGTATCGCAATGAATGCTTACGAAGTGCGACCTACCGTTGAAGGTAGGCGAATTTTTTTTTTAAACTTCTATTCGACCGGGCACTCCGTCACAACTGTGTACCCCTTTTCAGTTGTGCTGTCTGTAAGCAGCATCAATGCGTTCGCGGACAAGGCCCACTAAATGTCCCACCTGTTGCTTAAGGGCGAAAGTGTTCTTGAAGCGGGACACGTGTTCTGTAGAATAAAGAAGCGGGATAAGGATTGCTACACGTTCATTGGATCCGTACTCCAAACGTCGGTACTCACTTCGTACCCGCACGAGCTGGATGGAAGAAACGTCGGTGACACATCGAGCTCCTGCAAAGCATGGGTGAAGGAACATGCCGTGTATCATTGCTTGGTTAGGTTGTATGTACCCACCGGCCAGCGTGCTGTGAAATCGATCGAGCTCGCGGCCAGAGCCGGGAGCGAAACAACTGGAGCACTCGGACAGTTGCGTTTGGTTGCGTTTGACTGCGTTTCCGGCTGCGAGAAACCAGGACATCCCTGCTCCTTGAATTGGATTCCACGCTTCATACGAAGCACAACACAACGCAGTTAAACGCACTCATGAACGCAAGTGTCTCAACCGGCCTTTAGAGATTGCGATTTGCGATGAACGGTGAAGTGAAGCGCCTTTTTCCCAATATAATCGGCCGTCTCCCGTTGTTATCGTAGCTCAGGAATAAAGAAAACAAATTCTCGTGGCACAGTGGTAACATGCTCGCTTCCCAAGTCGCGAGTCGCAAAATCAATACAATGCAACTAATTTTTTTTTCTTTTTATTTTTTACGTTTTTGAAGCACAGGTTTTGTAACTTTTCTGAGATGTCGGAATTTTCGAGCGACGAATATTAAAGCTTGTTGATAACATTTAATTTCATAAACTAATATCAGACCATTCAAAGGCCAATGACAGTTCGTGTACAGCATCGCTGTTTTTCTTTTTGTAAAGAAAGATTATGCAAATATTCCTTTAGCTAGGTGTATTAGAGTTGTAGAATTGTTTTATTTGGGCTCCTACAAGATAGGCAGATAGAGTTACCAAAATAAAAATATTACTTGCTAATACGAGTGCAGCTACTTGCATCAGCAGCCTTTAAAGTAAAATAAATAAAGCCACGTAACATTCTCACATTTATGCAGCTGCTGGTTGCTTAAATACCACTTGTGGAGATCTGGCTGCCCTTCCCCGCGCCGACCCTCCGGGCCCCAATTTCCGGCAGAAGCTTAGCGCGCCAAACCTCCGAGATACGTCACGCCTCGGGGGAGCGGCCCTGGCCTCGCGTTCCACAAGGTCCGGCTGGACCGCTCCCCTAAGCCAACTGACGTCACGGGACTGGCTTCCCAAGAAGAAAGGACCCAAGGCTTTAAAAGGGGAAGCCGGACAAAGGAAGGCGCTCTCTTCGACGGTGACGCTCTCTTGGACGGCGAGGCTCTCGAACGGCGGACGGCAAGCGTGCAGCGGGACAGGAGACGAAGACGCTGGCGCGGGATTCGACGGGACACGGACGCTGGAGCGGGGGAGTGCGGGCGCGACGTCGAGTGGCGGACTCGACGGACGGACCGGACGGCGAACCTGGGCAACGACGTCCCCTTGACGCGGTGTGGATGACCACCGCTGGGACTTGGAGAAGCTGCGCTGGCAGCGGACTCTCCCCCGGCCTCGCTGATCACCGTTCCCCGATCCCGAAACCCCCCAAGGCAATGAGTGAGTGATTAAACCCTTTTGCCGAGAGCGAAGTATTGCTGTGTCACATTCATCCGGGAACAGGGTCGGAGGGAATCGGACTTAGATGCCCGCATAAACTGGCGCCGCAACGTGGGGGCCTGATATTTGATCAGGCAGGCATTCCGATTCCTAACCTGTTTCCGGTTGAATTGGGGCACTGTTTCGCGCTCTTTTTGGGGGTCATCTTTGTTGCGGGAGCGCCGCACGAAGTTTCGTTGCGGGCGCGCCGCACGAAGGTCCTGACATGATCGCCTGCCTGACGAGGAGGCGCGGACCTTGACCGTTGTCTTTAGGGATTAACCCTTTTTCCCAGCCTGTCAGGAATTTACTTATCCCCGTTACGAGAAGCGTCTTGAGTATTTCGCTGTTCAGCGCACCGTTGGATGCTGGCAGGTTGATCCTGCTACGCAAGAGCGCTGTGTGCGTCGAAATTACCGCACTTTTCGAGGCCTGTAGCGTCGGGCGTCACCCCACCTACGCCTCCGGCCGTTCACGTCTGCTGGGAAAGATGCCAGCTCATGGTTTGGGGCATGTGTCGTGCCTAACCGCCTTTGCTCGCGTATCGATGTAATGTTTTGGAACGCTTGTTACCGATCGGACGCGTTAGAGAGCCATCGCTATGGGTGGAGAACGCTCCCATTGCGGATGGCGGCTGCACGGACTGTGTTTGGAAATTATTCCCGCATTGCATTTTGTCCGGGAGGAGACTAGCGTCTCGGTTTGACCGCATGCTAGCTCCCAGTTGGCCTTGCTTGAGCTGTCAGCGCGGTTTTGAGCTTCGTTAGTTGACAGCGTTTTAAGGTACGGTATGCGCTCTTGTGGTTCCGACCAAGATCGCTTTGAACGAGTACCTTGTGGCCAGAGGCTACATTTAGGGGCTAAGCCCACTAAATCGTGCCGGATACGCGATGTCTGGTGCGCAGACGTCGGAATCCAGAAAACCACCGAGTTTCCGTTTTCACTTTATCAGTGGCTGTGCGTGTGTAATGCTCCGTGGAGTCCAGTCTGACGCGATGGGCATGACCCGTGCGTATCTGGTTGTAGAGTCGTGAGGTTGATCCCGTTTAATTGTGCGCACAGTTGGTTCCGGATCCTCACACCGCCATATCGATGGTTGAGCCTCGCGGCGGGAGTTACTCTTTCATTTCGTTTTCTCCGTCTCCGGAGGAGCGGCGGCTAGCGCGCGCTTTGCGCTGCCGCCGGATACAGATACGGCTCTCGGCCGTGCTTGGGTTCGCGTTGGGACGCGAGGGCGTAGAGAGCGTAATTGGTCGTGCAGAGACCTGGGTTAGAGATAAATTATAAATTTAGGGGAGAAAAGACAGCTAGGTGGGGAAAGAGCTGTGCTCGTGCAGTGAAGAGCTGCACGAGGGGAGTGGCGGTCTTGTGAGGATGTGACGAGTTGTTCATAGTTTTATCCTGTACAGATGCGCGGTTGGCCCGGGAAAACGTACGGTTCACGTCGGCGGGTACGTGCCCGGGAAGCCTAGAAATTATGGCAGCGGCATGGCCGTCGGCGGCCTATAACTGTTGTGCGTTGGGTCAGCCCGTCGCTGTACAAACTGCAGCCTTTGCATGAATGGGTAGCGGGTGTTGGAATCCAGCGGTAAATGCGGTAGACACTTCGACGCTGCGGAAACTGTTTATGCAGAGCAAATATAGTTTATTAGCTCGTCCATTTCCAAGACCGGCCGGTTAGATTATTTGGCATTTCGGTGTCGCGCTCGTTGCGCGGAAGTTGAAAGGTGCGCGTGTGGGATACTTACATTGTTCGAACCCTGCCTGTCTTCACAGTCGCAAGAAGACTTTTCAGTTATGCGGCGTGTTGACTTGGTTGGGGGCGAGCTTTGTGCGTAACCTACTGCGTTTGTATGTGGAGACGTTGCTCGAGTCGAGAACGTCGAAGAGTCGCGAGACGCGTTGACGGCGTACTTTTATTGCTCGATCCCGGCCGGACTTGACATCAGCAGGAAGACTTTTTAGTTATGCGGTGTCGGGGTTTGACCGGGGGAGAACTCTAACGTGCGCCGATGCGCTTGTCGCGGCTGTCGAGCCCGTGCGGGGTTCGGTGCGGACCGCCGTACGCGCTCGTCGCTCCTGTTGGGTGGTCGCCTCCGAGCAGTGAAGCGGTAACGTCTGGTACATGCCGAGACGTTACGGACATAGCCATGTAAATAGCCTGTCCGATTAGATCTGCTGTCCGCACGATCTAGATACTGTTCCCTTTGTACTGGTATTAATGACCGGTACAACGGAACACCAGCCTTTCAGTAAGGTGATTATCCCTTCTGATGATGGCGTGCTGCGTAGCTTGCCCGTAGCGTGTTTGTAGCTCAGGTGTCGCGAACGCCGAGTGCATGAGTACCCGTCTTGAGTAATTGCTACTGTTGGCAGCGTGTTTGTTCTCCGTAGATATTTCGAGTCGCACCTCGCGAACGGGGCTGGATTTGTGGCCGTTTCTGTCTTACGGGTGGTTATAGTTTTTTGAGGTTTCGTGCGTTCTTCGCGAATGTGTTGGAGATTAATATTGTTGTCAGAGGTGTGCGGTCCTGCCGCTCTGGTAGATTGTTTTCCGTTTTAAAAGAATGCGGTTGAGTTTTATAGGAGCAAACGTTGTATAATGGGCGTATGTACGATGTGAGTATACAGCGAGTGCTTATGCTTTTTAGTTGAGGAATAGTTTTCCTCTTACGTACCTCTCGAACGTGTAGCGTGACGTTCTTGATGATTGCCTGCCGGTTAGTATTGAAATGAAGAGTTTGGTTTTTATTTCGTGGCATGTCCAACGATCGAAAGATTTTGGTTTCGTCGCGCTGTCTGATATAGCGTGCCGGTATTCGTTTTTGCGCGATTCGCTGTCTGGAATATTTGGCACGGAAGCGAACTTTAAGAGCCGGCGTGTGTGTGTGTGCCTGAGTGCCCGTGCGTGTTGTGAGCTGTGGTGCTCCGGACTGGTTCCGGGGCCGTGCTCCGTCGGTCGCGGGCTTCCCAGCGAATGAACGTTCACCGCTGGCCTGCCTGGTTTGATGCCACCACCACTATCATCGAGGGTGCTCGTCATCATCGGTGACACTCAGCTGAACGAGTTTCCTGCCTGAGGTCCTGGGGACCACGCAACCTTGGGCCCCCCCAAGTCCGAGCCTTGAGGGGAGGGAGGTGTGGAGATCTGGCTGCCCTCCCCCGCGCCGACCCTCCGGGCCCCAATTTCCGGCAGAAGCTTAGCGCGCCAAACCTCCGAGATACGTCACGCCTCGGGGGAGCGGCCCTGGCCTCGCGTTCCACAAGGTCCGGCTGGACCGCTCCCCTAAGCCAACTGACGTCACGGGACTGGCTTCCCAAGAAGAAAGGACCCAAGGCTTTAAAAGGGGAAGCCGGACAAAGGAAGGCGTCTCTCTTCGACGGTGACGCTCTCTTGGACGGCGAGGCTCTCGAACGGCGGACGGCAAGCGTGCAGCGGGACAGGAGACGAAGACGCTGGCGCGGGATTCGACGGGACACGGACGCTGGAGCGGGGGAGTGCGGGCGCGACGTCGAGTGGCGGACTCGACGGACGGACCGGACGGCGAACCTGGGCAACGACGTCCCCTTGACGCGGTGTTGACGACCACCGCTGGGACTTGGAGAAGCTGCGTGGCAGCGGACTCTCCCCCGGCCTCGCTGATGACCGTTCCCCGATCCCGAAACCCCCCAAGGCAATGAGTGAGTGATTAAACCCTTTTGCCGAGAGCGAAGTATTGCTGTGTCACATTCATCCGGGAACAGGGTCGGAGGGAATCGGACTTAGATGCCCGCACACTAAGCTGTGAGTGATGTTTGCATTAAAATAGTCAGTGAAATTTTATGGCTTGTTACCCTCTGTAAATTACTGTTTCAAGTCTATTAGCACTCAGCTCTACTTGCATTGCGTGACGCCAACTTGTACATACATTGTTAACCCTATTGACTAAATAATATTGAAGCTGTATGAGAAAGGTACTGCTACGCAGGGTGAGACTGTTCACATTTTATAAATCACGACCTGTCGCGACCTGCTCTGAATGTTCCTACAGTTACCATTTAGGAGCATGCAGCGGGATATCTGAAGCCACCTTCAAAAAGAAAGGAGAAAGTGCTAGAGTAGAATGGAAATGCCCGACATGCCAAAAGGGCAAGCAGAGGAGTCAATCTTTCAGGGAAACTAAACCCTCGGAGACTGACATAACAAAGATGTTCGCTTCAATTAGTCAAAAACTCGAAATTCTCACAAATTTAAAGGTAACAGTAGACGGTATCGAGCAATCTGTAAAGATGATGTCGGACCAGTACGACGAGGTCATGTCCCAACTGGCAACTCAAAATGCTGACATCAAAGATTTAAAAGCACGGGTCACGCAACTTGAGGAGAGCAAAAATGATGTTTCCCAGTTGAAAGACGGACTTAATGACCTCGAGTGGAGGAGCAGGCGCCAAAATCTAGAATTTCATGGCATTCCGTTAACTAATAATGAAGACTTGCTCGAGAAGATAAACGACGTGGCAGCTAAGATTGGTGTACCAGGTCTCACAGAGCCGGAGGTGGTGTCAGCACACCGGCTCCCTCCGAAACTTGGAAAGGTTCCAGCAGTCATCGTTCGCTTTGCAAAACAGCAAACTCGAGATCAATGGCTCGATAGAAAGAATGAACTAAGAAAGCAGCGGTGTGAGATCTACATCCAAGAAAACATGACCCGGCAAAACAGGGAACTGCTTCGCGCCGCGAAAGACTGGGCGAGTGCCAACCGATTCAAGTATGCGTGGCATAAAAACGGAAAGATTATTGTGCGCGAAAAAGATGGAGATCGACCTTTTGTTGTTAAGAATGTGGATGACCTTGCGAAAATTCGATAATTCAACATTCCTGTTTGTCTAATATGTTAATTAAGGACATCTTGCGAGATGGCGACTGCCAACATTCTATTGCCGCGAGAACTTAAAACATTTTTGGGCGCTAAATGCGCGTCTTCACTGAAATGTTTTCATCTGAACACCAGATCTGCTAAAAATAAATCTGCTGATTTGGAGCTTTTTTTGGATGAGCTGAATGTCTCTTTCGATGTAATCATGTTATCGGAAACTTGGTATAAATGTGATAGTGATGCTTTCAAACTTCCTGATTACAATACCCATTCCGTAAATCGGCCATCTCAGCGCGGTGGTGGTGTTGCCATGTTAATTCATAAATTAATGAGTTACGAACTTTTATCTGAGTATTGTCGCTCTACCGATGACTATGAGGTACTATCGATAAAAATAGATAAACATGTTGTGTCAGTATTTTATCGTCCCCCAGATGGAAATCCTTTTGAAGTTTTGTGAATTTTTTTGGATGGCTTTTTTATGTT